>JAPCYS010003036.1:0-70201 GCA_028641055.1 Alopecurus myosuroides | reverse complement strand
AAACCCGTCCCGCGAATGCCAGCACTCGCAAAGCCGTTGAGGGAGAAAACCAAACCGGCTTGGGTGACACGCCAGCAGGAGGACCCGGAAGATCCGCGAAATCGTCTCACGCAGAACAAGGTGGATAAGTCGTGAAGGGAAAGAGCGGCGGAGCTACCTCCACCGAGAGCAGCCAGAACCCGAGAAGAGAAGCTAAGATACGATTTGACTAACTCGGGTGACGAGGAGCTCTGTGGACCTCCTTATTTCACCCGGGAAATTCGCTTGGCCAGGAAGCCGAGACAATTTAAACTAACAGATGAAACACCAAAATATCATGGCGGCCAGGAACCCGAAGCATGACTAGACGACTACCTGACAGCCGTGAGGTTCTAGAAAGGGAGTAAGGTGACAGCGATGCAGTACATACACCTGCAGCTAGTGGGCACGGCGAGAAATGGGCTGAAGAGTTGGTCCAAAAACAAGTACAGTTAATGGAAGGAATTCGAGTATGACTTCATCCAGAACTTCAGATCCACCTGCAAACGACCAGTAACAGTCGGGCGGCCGAAAGCATGCAAGAAAAGGTCAGACGAGAATACTCGAGGGTACATATAGAGATGAACCGCATTGAAAAACAACACAGAGGAAATTTCAGACGAAACAGCAATCGGCAGATTCGGAGACGGACTCTGCCGGATGGACTTAAGGGAGTACATCGGCCAAACTCCAGTGGGAACCGTCAATAAACTCATGGAAGTAGAAAACACCGGGGTGGAAAGTGAAGAATCAGCGCGCAACACCCACCCACCCTCACCTAAAGAAGATCGCATGGAGACCTCCTATGCTCACGAGGGAAACAGAAAATACAACAATGATCGGAACAGAAGAAGAAAGCACAAAAATCGGACGTTTGATGAAGTGGAATCTGAGCTGGTCGCCGCCGAGTTCCTGGGTAGTCGTAGTAACAACTACCGCAGACAAGGGCGAGAGCAGCCGCGCGAACAAGAATATGAACGTGGGCAGGAACAAAAGCGCGAGTGGCAGCCATGAAGGATTCGAGCAGATGGGCTAACGCCCATGTCAATCGAGCAGCAGCTCGAAGGGCCGTGCCCAAACAACATGTGCAATGATGATAACGGAGTTCGTAGATCCAGTCACAAACTGAAGGACAACCGTAGATTCAACCTACTCATGGAGGCCTCTTTCAGGAAACAAAGAGAAGCGCAACATGTAGGATTCCCGGCTGTACCAGGAGCACTGGTGATAGGTGCTCCACCACCTCCCCTACTATCAGCAGTCGCCCAGTCTCAGGAGCAACCCGCACCGTGGGGACCTCCCAGAGCACAGCAAGCCGCAACAATCGAACATCAGTATAGAGTAGGCTACCCATAAGAAGATAGATACCCGAAGTCGAAAGAAAAAGTATACATGCTACAAAAAGGCCCTCCCTCCAAAAGAAGCCAGAAGCTCATCACCAAGTAGGTGAATCTGGCAGAAATATCACCTGAGCAACGCCCGAGTTCCTGGATTGATTAGATGAAAACATCACCTTCTCCAGAGCCGATCACCCGCTTCGAGTCCCCTTCCCAGGAAAGGCATCGTTGGTACTCGAAGCGCAAATCGACGACTATGATCTAAATAGAGTGTTCATGGACGGAGGGAGTGGGATCAACATTATCTAGACAGAAACACTGAGGGAGATGATTATACCAATAAGCAATTTGAAGCAATCGGAGAACTCGTTCCACGTCATTGTGTCGGGAAAGGCAGTCAAACCTTTAGGCACAATAGCACTCGAGGTGGTCTTCGAAGAGCGAGACAACTACATGAAGGAAAAAACTCGACTTCGAGGTAGTCGACTGGCCGTCACAGTACAATACAATACTTGGAAGAACAACATTTATGAGATTCATGACAGTATCCCACTACGCGTAACTGATGATCAAAATGCCAGAACCTAGGGGGGTAATCACAGTGCGGGGAAGCTACAAAAAATCTGACAGTTGTGACGTAAAGTTCAACAAAATATCACAGTCGTTCGGAATACAACAGGAACTTGCAGACATAGTGAAAGAACATAGTTTCTAAATCCTGTTTTGAGTGTTTGATTACAACATATAGATGGACTAATGTGTTTTGCTAAGTGTACTCAGAAAATATAGACCCGTAAATATCATACAAGCTGCAGCAATAAGTGTGAAAAAGGTACGGGAAAAGATGAGAAAAAGGAGAAAAGAAACGGCGAAGAAAAAGGGAAAAAGGACGAAGAAAAAGGGGTGGCCGGCCTCCTGGCCGGCCTGGCCGGGCTCCAGGCCGGGCTGGCGCAGCCCCAGGCTGGCCCCACGCCGGCCCCACGCCGGCCCCCAGGCCGGGCCGTTCGGGTGGGGGTCCGGCCCCTCCCCTCTGCCCCCGCCGGCCCCAGGCCGGCCTCCAGGCCGGGGTGCCCGGGTGGGGGTCCGGCCTCACCCCCAGCCCCACGCCGGCCCCAGGCCGGGCTGGCTGCTTCCACGCCGGCCTCCACGACATCCCACGCCGGCCCCAGGCCGGCCCCCAGGCCGGGGTGGGTTTGGCCCGGGCCTGGCTGCTCCCAGGCCGGCCAGGCCGTCCCCCAGGCCGGGGTGGGACGCAGGAAAGGGAAATCCCCCCTAACGGCCGTATTTTTAGACATGGGTATAAATACAGGGCCTCTCCTACCTCCTTGCTTTGTCAATCTCACCCACACTTTCTCTCACCCCCATTGATTGACCAAGCTCAAGCTCAAGAACAAGATCTCCACAAATCCCCAACCAAAGCTAGTGATACTTTGGGATTTTAAGGAGACACCCCCGATCTACAACTCCACCGAGCCGATTAGAAATCCACCCACTCATCCCATAGGGATCTTGTCATTCTTAGTTCATTGGAGCTAGGAATCTTGTTGCTCTTAGTTCATCGGAGCTCGGAGCCTTGTTGATATCCCCGATGCTTTTGTGCCCGTGGATCTTGATTCTCGGAGTCTTGGCGGCTCTCGGGATTTGGTGAGGACCCTCCAATCTTGTGGAGTGTGCCTCATCCTTGTAAAGGTTCTAGTTGTCAACCTCAACGGCAACATAGTGATTCGAGCCTATCCACATCGGTGGAAGGACTCGAAGGAGATACGGTGTGGCATTTGAGGCCTACTCGGTGTTCCACTTTGGTGGCACCGCACCGCTCCAACAGAGATTAGCTTCCATTGGGAAGTGAACTTCGGGATAAATCTCCGCGTCATTATGTTCGGTTATTCCTCAACTTACCTTTACTTGTTACTACTAGCTTAGTCATATTACTCACCTTGTGCTAGTTGTAATTGCTCATCATATAGGATTGTCCATCTAGTTGCATACTCTAGATAATCTATATTTGAGCTTTGCCTTGTTAACTTGAAAAAGAAGCTAAAATTTGTAGTTAACCTATTCACCCCCCCCCCTCTAGTTAACCTCTCGATCCTTCAATTGGTATCAGAGCCTCGTCTCTTTATAAAAGGCTTTACCGCCTAAAGAGGAGGTAAGGATGGCTGATGATCCCGTCACCATGGATGGGATTCAAAAGCTAATCCAAGCTATGATTGAATCTTCCGAGAAGAAGATGGAGGGACTAATAAAAGAATTGACATCTCCATCTAAGCAACCTAGTGAAAAGATTATCTTAGATGAACATGGAAACCCCTTGCCAACTAAAGAAGGAAGTGATACAACTTCACCTTTAAATAATGGTGCACCATCAAATGGTAGTGGTGGCAATTCTTTTGGCTATGCATATAACAATGCTCCTAATGTACAACATCCACATGTTACTCATCTAGGTCCACCTCCTTTGGTGGATCGGCATCGTTTTACTAATTGGAAAGCTTCTATGAAGTCTTACATGTGCAGCTCGTCAATGCAAATATGGAGAATTGTTGAAAAAGGATATGAGCCAAAGGATCCCGCAAATCTAAGCTCAAGTGACATCATTGATGAGCAACTCAACGCTCATGCTTTGCACATGTTGGAAAGGGCAATGGAAAAGGAAGGAGTTGAGCACATCCGGTCCTTCACAAGTGCAAAGAAAGCTTATGATGGTCTTGTTGATATGTTTGACGGCAATGTCAACCTCCAAAGATCCAAGAAGTCAATCATTCAAAGAAAAGTTGAACACTTTCACTTGGGTGATGGAGAGAACATAGAAGAGATGTTTAGAAGACTCAAGGCTCTTGTAAATGATATGAGAGATAGTGGATTCACGGATTGCACGGAGAATTAGGTCAAGGAGAAATTTCTACTCACCTTGATGCCATACAATGAAAATATGGTGATGAATGTACAAGCAAGGGCCGACTACTTGGACCTATCCCCCAATGATGTTTTGGGTCTCTTTATCACTCTAAAGGTCATGAAGCAAACTTCCGATGATGTCATGGCTCGTGTAAACGGAGCAAAGAAAGCATCTCTTGCCTTGAAGGCCAATGTCATCTCCCATGAAGATAATGATTCAAGTGATGATGGTGGATCCACTCATGAGGTCTCCGAGAGAGAGATGAAGACTTCGCATGAAGAATGCTTGTCTCTTGCTCAACACAAGTGGTGGAAGAAAGGATATTTTAGATCCAATGCCACCAAGAACAAAGGGAAGGAATCCTCGAGCACGAAGAAAGCAAGAACTTGCTTCAATTGTGGAGATTCCGAGCACTTCGTTGCCGAGTGTCCCTTCAAGAGTAGAATTGAGAATGGGGGAAGACTTATCAAGAAATCTACCTTCATTCCCAAGTCCAAGAACTTCATCAAGAGAGGCCCTCCTAGGGCAATGATTGCTAAAGAAGTCGAGTACACCTCCGGTGGTGAAGAGAGTGATGGTGAAGGCGAACAAGTAGGTATGGCGGCCATGGCTAGGGGCGTCATACCTCCTAACTTAAGCTCTCTCTTCTCCAACCCAAATGACAACAAGGGCCCCTCGATTCACAAGTGCTTCATGGCCAAGGGTATACCCCCAAAGGTGACCCCTACACTTAAACTTGCTAACTCCTCTATTCCTTCACTACTAAATTGTGTAGAGGAAGACCCCTTGACAAACTTTGTTGAAAAACTAGAAGGAGAAACTAAATCCATCTTTGTCTCTCTCATGGATCAATTAAGTGAGGCACATGGCCTCATTGATGAACATGAGGAGAGAATAATGTTACTTGAAAAGTTTGCTCGTGATGATGCTAGTAAAATTGAGGAGCTTGAGAAAGCTCTAGATGAATCACAATGCCTTAAAGAGAGCATTGAAGAAACCTTTGCAATTGACATAGCTAAAGTTAAACTTGATTGTCAACATGCTTTTGCTAAGGTAACGGAATTCATGAGTTTAAATGATGCAACTAACCAAGGGTATAATGAACTCATTAAGGATTTTGATAAGCTTAAAATTGATCATCGTACTATCTCAAATGAGCTCAAAACCTTAAAAGGAGTTAGAGTTGTGAATGAAAACTCTTGTGCTACTAACCCTTTGTGTGTCAAGGCAACTCTCATTGAGGAGAACAATAGGTTTAAGGCACAACTCAACAAAGGCCTTGCCACATGCATCCAAGGCCAAAAGAACCTCAATGATCTTTTGAGTAATCATAAGAGAGTTGTTGGTAAAGAAGGCCTTGGTTTTGGTTCCACATCGAAGGTGGCCTACAAGAAGAAGTCAACTCCCTCCACTAACTCTATTGTTTTTGTGAAGGAGGGGGAGTTGGCTAATGAGGAAGATGAGTTTGATATTATTGCTAAAAGTATTGTTCCTAGGGACACTACTACTCACAACAACTTTGCGGGAAAATATAACCCATCCTATGTGCTTCTTAAATCTATTGATGGTCATGTTTATGCAAAGTATGTAGGCACCTCATATGGTGATGATTACAAGCATGCTATTTGGGTTCCCAAGACCCTTGTGACTAACAAAAAAGGACCCATCCAAAAATGGGTACCTAAGACAAGAAGTTGATTCATTGTAGGGTTGCATTTCCGGTGGAACATCATGGATGATTGATAGCGGTTGTTCCGCACACATGACCGGAAGCAAAGAAGTATTAGAAGACTTGAAACTCCAACTTCTCAAGTTTTCTCATGTAACTATTGGTGATCGCTCACAACTTAAGGTATTGGGACATGGCAAGGTGGTCATCTCTCCGGATTCATCCATTGAGAAAGTCCTCCTTGTTGAGTCCCTTGGCTATAATCTTCTTTCCGTCTTGCAACTTTGTGAGTGCAATTTTACATGTGTATTTGGGCGTCACCATGTGCTTGTCCTTCACACTATTTCTCTTAAAGTAGCCTTTGTTGGATTTGTGGAAAACGGTATGTATGTAGTGGATTTCTCGAAAGAAACTACACATATCGCCACATGTCTAATGGCTAAATCCGACGTGGGGTGGCTTTGGCATTGCCGCCTAGGCCACGTCGGTATGAAAATTTACAAACTCTTGTGAAGGGTGAGCATGTGATAGGACTAACAAGTGTGAATTTTTCCAAAGATCGTCCTTGTAGCTCTTGTATTGCCGGAAAGATGCATGAGAAGAATCATCCCAAGACATCAATCATCGCCACAACAAGACCCTTTGAGCGCATTCACTTGGATTTATTTGGGCCTCCCACATATCATAGTCTTGGTGGCAAGAAATATTGTTTGGTTATTGTTGATGATTATACAAGATACACTTGGGTTTTCTATATCAAGAAGAAGAGTGAAACTCAAGAAAGATTCATTACTTGGGCTACCGAAGTGCAACGCCAATATGACACCAAGATCTTATCCATTAGGAGTGACAATGGTTCCGAGTTCAAGAACTACACCATGGATGAATTCTTGGGTAATGAGGGGATAAGACATCAATATTCCGCCGCGTACACCCCTCAACAAAATGGTGTTGCGGATAGGAAGAATCGCACACTTATTGATATGGCAAGAACTATGATGGCCGAGTTCAAATCCCCATATAACTTTTGGGCCGAAGCCATCAACACCGCTTGTCATCGATCTAACCGACTCTTCCTTCGTCCGATGATTGGCATGACTCCATATGAGCTTCTAACCGGTAACAAACCCAACCTCAAATATCTTCGAGTTTTTGGGTGCAAATGCCAAGTATACATAAAGGGAACTAGATTGTCTAAGTTTGATGCTAGAACTTTTGAAGGTATTTTTGTTGGTTATGCCACGAACTCCCACACTTATAGAGTCTACAACATATCCACCGGGTGTGTTGAAGAATCTGTGAATGTGGAATTTCATGAGGATAATGGCTCCCAAGTGGAGCAAATTGATTGTGATGATGTAGGTGATGAACCATCCTCCATAGCCATAGGA
Organism: Alopecurus myosuroides; assembly: GCA_028641055.1. Taxonomy (NCBI): domain Eukaryota; kingdom Viridiplantae; phylum Streptophyta; class Magnoliopsida; order Poales; family Poaceae; genus Alopecurus; species Alopecurus myosuroides. The sequence continues at coordinate 62,887 of JAPCYS010003036.1, read as the reverse complement.
AGAATGGGTGTAGGTCCACTTATACCCATTGAGGGACATCTTGTGGCAAATGAGGATGGAACTAGCTCTACGCAAGTGGAGCCCTCTACATCAACCACCAATCAAATGGTAAACCAAGAACAAGAAGAAGATCTTCATGTGGATACCTCCCATCAAGAAAGTGATCAAGATCCACCCAATGATAATGGTGGAAATAGTATTATTGATACATCACCAAGAACTCCAATAAGGGTGGACAATGGTCTTGATGAAGGAAATGATGAGGATATTCCACCTAATGAACATCCCGATGATGCTCTAGTTCGTATCATGTCTCGTCAAGCATCAAGATTGCAACAAAAGTCACTATATCAAAAGAATATCATTGGTGGCTTGGTAAGAAGTGTCTCCACTCGTGGACAAGTACTCAAGTTTTGTGGTATTCACTCATATGTCTCTCATGTTGAACCCATCAAAGTGTATGATGCTCTTGAAGATGAAGATTGGGTTCAAGCTATGCATGAAGAGCTCCATAATTTTGAGAGAAACAAAGTATGGTCACTAGTGGAAAGACCCAAGGATCACAATATCATTGGAACTAAATGGGTGTTCAAGAATAAGCAAGATTCTCATGGGCAAGTGATTCGCAACAAAGCACGATTGGTTGCTCAAGGCTACTCTCAAGTCGAAGGACTTGACTACGGTGGAACTTTCGCTCCCGTAGCTAGGCTTGAATCCATTCGTATATTACTTGCATTTGCCACTAGTCATAACTTCATCTTGCATCAAATGGATGTTAAAAGTGCTTTTTTAAATGGACCTTTAAATGAAATGGTATATGTTAAACAACCTCCGGGGTTCGAGGATCCCAAGTATCCTAACCATGTCTACTTCCTCCATAGGGCTTTGTATGGCCTCAAACAAGCCCCACGTGCTTGGTATGATCACTTAAAGGAGTTCTTAGTAGATCGTGGTTTCGTACTTGGGGTAATTGATCCCACTCTCTTTACCAAAAGTGTAGATGGACATTTCTTCGTATGCCAAGTATATGTTGATGATATTATATTTGGATCCTCTAACGTGAGTTTTGTAGATCAATTTGCCAAACTAATGACAAGTGAATTTGAGATGTCTATGATGGGAGAATTAAAATTCTTTCTAGGTTTTGAGATCAAGCAATATCATGAAGGGACTTTTATTTGTCAAGCCAAATATATTCAAGACATGCTCAAGAAATTCGATATGATCAATGCCAAACCATTACCTTATCCAATGCCAACAACCACAAATCTCTCTTTGGATCATGAAGGTATACCTGTAGACCCCAAACTTTATCGATCCATCATTGGATCCTTTGTTTACCTTTGTGCATCTAGACCGGACATTATGTTTAGTGTGGGTTTGTGTGCAAGATTTCAATCTAACCCCAAGGAAAGCCATATGATTGCGGTCAAGAGGATTCTTAGGTACTTGGTTGACACTCCCACTCATGGTCTTTGGTATCCATCAAACACAACTTTTGATCTTGTGGGATACTCGGATGCGGATTGGGGAGGTGACAAAGTGGATAGAAAATCAACCTCGGGTGCTTTCCAATTTCTTGGTAGGTCTCTCGTGTGTTGGTCTTCCAAGAAGCAAAATTGTATTGCCACGTCCTCCACGGAAGCGGAGTATATTCCACCGCAAGTTGTTGTTCTCAACTCTTATGGATGAGGAAATGTCTTAAGGATTTTGGAATTAATATTAAGACAATGCCTCTTTTATGTGATAATGAGAGTGCCATTAAGATTGGTCACAATCCGGTACTTCATGGCAAGACCAAGCATATTGAGATTCGGTATCATTTTATTCGGGATCATGTGGCCAATGGTGATATCTGACTCTCTTATGTCAACACTAAATATCAACTTGCCGACATCCTCAACAAGCCTCTAGATGTGAAGAGATTCAAGGAATTGAGGAGTGAGCTCAACATCATATGTGCAAGCAATTTTAGTTGATTGAAAATCTTGCATACACACCCCTACTAGACTCTTATTTGGATTTAGATGCACGCATAGACATAGGGGGAGTGTAGCTCAATCAATGAGCCAACACTACCTTTATAATGCATAAATAAACAAATCTTGCCTAAATGATCATTTTTAATGGCATCATGTGCTTCAATGATGAGTCTCGACAATGCACCCAAGATACATCTTCGCGGTGTCATATCGAACATACTCATACATGGTGGCTACGGCCACCGCCAATTTTTCACTACGATATTCGTGTTCGAGTGTTCACTCATTTGCTCTTTCACTTGTTTTCATATTTCATGGGTATCCAATGTTGCTCATTTCGTCTCTCATTTTTTCCCATTGGATACAAATGAAATCATCATATGCATGTCATCATCCTCATATCATTCGTGCACATGGTCAAATAAAAGTGCTCTAAGAACCAAACTCATGAAAATATTGTTAGAATATAATTTCTGAAAAATTCTTCAATTGAAATATTGTTCATGTCTTTTTGTATGGTGTGTTATGGCTTGATATGTTGGGTAGGTTCATCGTTTATTTTATTTTTGTTTTCAAACATTTTTTTCAAATCGAACAGGCCAGGACAGCCCAACCCAACTGCCAACAAAAAAAAAGAGAAAAAAAAACACACAGCCCGGCCTCCACCACCCGCGCGCGCCGGCCCCAAGCCGGCCCTTTGGCCGGGGCGTTCGGCCAGTACCCCGGCCTCGCCTCCCGCCGCGGTCCGGCCCCAGGCTGGCCAGTAGGCCGGGTCGTTCGGGCGCAGGTCCGGCCTCCCGCCCGGCCTCCCTCCCCCGCGCGCCGGCCCCAGGCCGGCCGCCCCGCTGCTGCACCCGCGCCGCGCCGGCCAGGCCGGCCACCCGCCCGGCCCCAGGCCGGGGTGGGCGCTGCCCACCTCCACGCACGCCATACACACACACGCACACAACCGCACCCCCCACCTACCCCACACTCTTTCTTCCTCCTCTCTCCCCCTCCATTAGAGCACCTTGGTGCTCTTGCCCCCCCCTCCCCCCACCTCCCTAGCCCATCCCCACCGCCCAAATTCACGGATCCGCAAGCCCTCGGCCCTCTCCTCCCTCTCCTCCACACGGATTTCACATTAACCCCTTATTGGAGGAGATCGGGACACTTGATTGCCTAGTGCTTTTTGTTTGAAGATGGCTTCGAACTCGGGTAAATTTCCTTGGGATTTTCTATGGTTTAGGTGTATGTGAGTGCTCTCTATCAGTGTGCTAGTACTAGTGTTCATGTGCTCAATTTTTTTTCCATCTATTCATGCTAGGGTTCATACCGCTATGATATATTATGATTTGTTCATGACATGGGTTCCATCTATTCTTATGTATGCCATGTTGATGTTCCATGCTCCTTGTATTCTAGCCCTAGCCCTATGATACCATGCCTCACCTAGTTTTGCACATCCAATTTCATAGTTGGCCATGGCTAAATACTACAATTTTCCCATTATTGATACGATTGGTCTCTCCTTGTGCCATAATGTGTATGATATAACCTAAGTATTTTTACATCTTAATGGCCTCTCGTATGTTTACATGCCAAATATTTTGTTTCACATCACACAATTCTATACACATGATATGATAATATGCAAACACCCCTAATATTGTTTTCACTAACTAATGGGCTAGTATTTCGTTTACCATGTCGTTGTTCAATTGATTCATGGCTTAATTATTTTTTTCTCCTAAACAACGACCATGTGCACTCATTATCATGCTCCATATCCATGCATCATATGTTTCAGGTGATTCTCCTCCTCACAATGAGTCTGATGCCTCTCGCTCTCTCCGCCCTCGCACTTCTCGCAAGAAGAGTGCCCAGGATGTTGCTGGCTCTACTCCCTCACGGAGACCCTCTCTTCCTATCAATCCAAAGGAGCCCGTGATCAACAACTGGGGTGGCCTCAGTACCGCCGATTTTGAGGAAGCTAGGCTGAAATTTAATCCTTATGAGTTTGGTCAACGCACGTGCTCGGATCCTCGGTTCTATTGCAAGATGCATCAAGTCGTGCATGAATTTATTCTTGGCAAGCTTCAGCACAGTCACGTGGATCAACATTACTTTGACATTGAGTATGCTCGCAACAAGTGGCCTGAAGTTATGACCATTTTTTTTATTTTTGACTGACGATGGCGGCGACTCTCTCTAGGCGGCGCCCATGGCGACTCCGAAGAGATCTAGGGTTTTAGCCTTCCCTCTCCGACAATTGTCACTCCGGCGTTGTCGGCCTCCTCTCTCCTACGGCATCTGCCACTCCGGCACTGTCGTCCACCCCTTTCTCTACAATGACCAAGGCAAAGTCTCTCTTTGATCGCTCTTGTTGGCGGTGGAGGGTGATTTTTTTCCACCAAACTGGATCTCAAGTACAATCCCATTTATGTGGGTTTTGTGCTGTTGGATCCGAAGGACAAGAGGATCCAACTTGTAGATCAAGCGGGTTTCGTGCTTGATCAACGTTCCTCAAGGTACGTGAAAGCATTCATCCTGGATCTGAGATCCAATTCGCTTGTCATCGTGCCAGGGTTCAAGATCATCTGGTTCCACGTAATGGGTCTCTTATGGATCATGCAAATGCCATCGTTCCTATTTTGGACGTGGATTCCTTGGTGCCGCTTTTGGATCGGATTCCCATTGATCCTTCCGTGGGTTTAGTTCATGCAGCTAAGGTTCTAGACCTGGATTTCTCTAGAGGTCTAGCTCTTGCTAAGGAAGTCCGAATTCTCTTCGGATCGGACGTTCATCCTTCTAAGAATTTCGGCGCTTTCAAAATGGTGGTATCTTTTGGTCGTGCTGTTTTCAAAATTGATGAAAATACTGTTGCTTTGGCTCTGGAAGCGGCAATCGGTTATTATTGTGATCATTGAATGTTACATGTCTTCATGATCGGGTTTTCTCTTTTGAGGTCTCTTCCAAGGAGGTTGGATTTCATATTATGAAGATTAAATGGTTTTCTTGCTTTCACTTCAAGTGCTTCTTTCATATTTGGAGTTTCGGCGGTCCAAATTGGCTATCTGAGTGGAGAAAGTGGAACCACGATCAGGAAAATGAGTGGACTTTTGTCACGAGGAAGAAAAAGGTAAAAACTAATCGTTACAAACCTATTAAACCCTTTGCTACTCGTGCACCAACTGCTCCCCCCAAGATTCCCAATAAAATTGGTTCCGATATTGTTCGTGAGTTACCGGTTATTAAGTTTGGAACTTTTGATGCTGCATCTCTCGTTACTAAGTCTGTTAAGGATCCCATCTCTATACCCTCTACCGTGGCATCTGTGCCTGTGGATGATGGATTTGCAAAATTAATTGATAAATTGGCGGCCCAGGTTTGGCCTTGCTCTAACTGCCTCTCAGCTAAACATACAACGATGTGTACGTGCCGGATTCGGTGCTGGTCTTGTTCGCGTTCGGGCCATATCCGCAAAAACTGCCCGGAATTAATGGAACTCTGCGCTGGGTAGTTAAATCGTCGACTATCGGAACCGAGAAGTCCCCTGCCTCAGTTCTATCCCCTGCCCCTGCCACTGTTCCTGGAAAACCCTCGTCGGAATCGCCACTCGAATCGCAACCTCCTCCAGCAATGGCGAACTTCCCCTGCGATCCGACAAGGTTCGTCCCCGCGGGGATGCATGTTGAGGAGCCTTGGGCCGCCGAGGAGCGTCCGGCACGGCTCTACATCACCTCCTCTGCGGCTCCCCCTCGGCGCCATGAATCTTGGGCCATTGCTCAGTTGGTTCCGCGGCCCCCGTGGAACAGCTTGATGATATCCTGCAGCAAATCGTTGATCACATCCTTCAAGAACTGCATCTGCAAGTTGTCTCCTTCTCGGAGAGCGCTGTGGGAGTTGGCATGTTCCGCATGGCGGATCAAGTTGCCAGAGATATCTTGGTACACTCTCATCCTTTTATGTTTCCAGATGGTAGGTTGTTGTCCTTTGTTCGACATGATGAAGGAGACAATGTTAGAGCAACAACCTATACCAGGACTCGATGGATTATGATTCTGAATCTGCACATGGACTATCGCACTGATGAGTTTCTTCGCGAGTTTGTGTCCAAGTTTGGCAAGCCCGGACCTGGTGGAGGGAAGATGCTTCCCCTGTCCGTACATTGCTCAAGGTTACCTATGGTGGCGGCGCGGATGTTCCCCGCTCGCTTGTGATTAGGGAGGTCCAGCGTTATGGTGGGCACGTTGTTTCCTGGACCTGCCCTGTTTTTATTCTGAACAATGATGCTGCTGACGCTCTGCCGGGAGATGAAGATTTTCTCCCCCCTGGAGCCAATCCTCATCCTGCCTTTGGTGCACCTGAGGTCCCAATCCCTGAAATGGGTGCCGCCTGTTCAGCCTGTGCAAGGTGGGTGGGAGAATGGAACAATGAGGAGCAGGGGGAGAACGCTGAGCCGGAGGAGCCTGTTGATCAGGCACCGGAACCTGAGCAGGTACAATCCTCTGTATCTGTTCAATTCTCGGGTGCCTCAATTGATTCCATGAATGTTGTTAGAGCTGAAGGCCCGGAACAGTTTGTGGAGCTGCAACAGCAGGTGGAACAAAACCAGCTGGCAATTGTTCGTTTTGTTCCACCACCTCCAGCAAATGTGCAGGCCTGAACAATGACGTGCAGATTCTTCAAGTCTTGCTGCCTGACCCTGTTGTAGAGTGGTCCAAATATTTTCTGGAACACAAAGCTCGGGTTACTTTCGACAGAAGATTTGAATTTCTGTCGACTTTGCTGCCTTTTGAGATGCCAGTCTCCTATGCTGCCCCTGTTCCTCTGCTGATGGATTCATGCCCCGTTCCTGAACCAGTGACTCCTCTGCCTGCTACCAAGAAGAGGACCAGGAAGGTGTCTACTCCCCTTGTGCTTGAGGAGCGTAGAGTGACGCGTAGCCTTGCCAAGAACGCTGGGTTCAGGGTTCTGCCTGCTTCCGACAAGCCAGAACCTAGGAAAAAGGCCAAGTCTGCTCGTCCCCAAGACTCTCCAGGGGGAGTGCCCCCCTTCACTCCTGTTGCTGTTCTGCGGAGGGCGGGAACCATGCTCCAGATAGAGGATTCTGAAATAACGGTGGAGAAGCTTGAAGCTGCTCCAAAGAAGCCCACCACTTCCTCAAGTTCTGATGATTAGTGGGCCTTTTTTCTTTCTTATGGGCCTGTTTGGCTCCTGGAGTTGTTGCTGGGTCTCACTGTTACATTTTGTTATGCTACATGACATATGTACTACTCTATGGGTATTATCTTTTGGTTATCTACTGTGCTGGTCTTTTATGATGATCAGCAATTTTTTTACTATCTGTCTTTTCCATGGATAATACGGCCTATCTGAATTTGGATTGGATTGTTTTTGACTGGAATGTGAGAGGACTCAATGATAAATCTAAAAGAGATGCAGTTTATAATAAAATAGATGAAAGCAGGGCATCTATCATTTGCTTACAGGAGACTAAATGCCAGGATTTTGATCATTCCTTTATTAGGTCATTCTGCCCTAAAAGGTTTGATCAATTTGTTTTTTCTCCCTCTGTTGGAGCTTCTGGAGGTTTAATTGTGCTTTGGAACAGTTCCATATTTACTGGAGAATTGGTAGAGGTTCATCGATCTGCCATTCACATTAAATTCACATCCACTCATAATTCAATTTCCTGGAATTTGGTGAACGTTTATGGTCCTTGCAAGGGGGTGGAGAGAGATGATTTTGTTAATTGGTTATATAATCTTTCCATTCCTATTCATCAGAACTGGATGATTCTTGGTGATTTTAATTTCATTAGATCACTGGATAATAGAAATAAACCGGGAGCTGATTTAAATGATATGTTTATATTTAATGATGTCATCAACCATCTGGGTTTATTGGAGCTGCCAGTTAAAGGTAGGAATTTCACCTGGTCTAATATGCAAAGTGATCCTCTTCTGGTTCAACTAGATTGGTTCTTTACTTCTTGTCAGTGGACATTGGACTTCCCTAATACCATGGTATTACCAATGTCTAAAATCACTTCTGATCACTTGCCTTGTATGGTTAAAATTGGAACTAACATCCCAAAGGCAAAGATTTTTCGGTTTGAAAATCATTGGGTCAAGCAACCTGGTTTCATGGATCTTGTGACAAAGGTCTGAAATGCACCTGTTTTGGCCAAAACAATTACTTCCAAAATCACTGCTAAATTAAAGAATCTCAGATATGCTTTGAAGGATTGGGGGAGGAATTTATCTCAGTTAAAGATTCTCATTGTTATGAGTAGTAAAGTGATTTTGTTTTTGGATCAATTGGAGGATGTGCGACAGTTGAGTGTTCCTGAATTTAATTTCAGGCTTATTGTTAAGAAGCATATCAAGAATTTGCTTGCTTTACAATCTGATTACTGGAAGCAAAGATGTACTGTTAGATGGGCCAAGCTTTCTGGTGAGAATACCAAATATTTTCATGCTAGAGCCACTGAGAGATTTAGAAGGAATTCTATTCCATCCATCTCTGATGCTTCTGGAAATGTGTTGGTGGATCATATGGACAAAGCTGCTGCTTTCTGGTCCTGCTTTAAGAACAGAATGGGTGTTTCCTGCCCACCCATGTCTGATTTTGATTTGTCTGTTTTCTTGCCTGTGGTTGATGGTTTGGATACCTTGGCTAATCCGTTTACTGTTGAGGAGATTGAAGGTGTTGTAAAACACCTAAAACCTGATCGTGCGCCTGGACCAGATGGTTTTACTGTACTTTTTATTAAACACTGCTGGAGTATAATTAAAGATGATTTCATCATGTTATGCAATGAGTTTCATAGTGCCAGGATTTCTTTGGAGAGCATTAATGGATCTTTCATTACTCTGATTCCAAAGATTAATTCTCTGAGACTGTTAATGATTTCAGACCTATTTCTCTGACCAATACTTGTTTGAAATTCATCACCAAAATTCTGGCTAATCGATTTCAAGACAAAATCTTTGGTTGCATCCATGCTAATCAATATGGTTTCATCAAGTCCAGAACTATTCAAGATTGTTTGGCATGGTGCTTTGAATACATTCACCAATGTAAACAATCTAAACAGAAAGTGGTGATCTTCAAGATTGATTTTGAGAAAGCGTTTGATACCATTGAGCATTCTGTTATTCTGCAGATATTGAAATTTAAGGGGTTCCCTCCTTTAGTAATTAAATGGGTCAAGGAAATTCTAGCTTCTGGATCTTCATCAGTTCTTTTGAATGGAGTACCTGGCAAAACTTTTGTTTGCAAAAGAGGTGTCAGGCAGGGGGACCCTCTGTCCCCAATTCTATATGTGCTAGGTGGGGATTTGTTACAAAGTATTGTTAATCTGGCACTAAGAGATGGAAGACTCAGGCTACCAATTCCAATTGGTGGAGATTTTCCTATAGTGCAATATGCGGATGACACTTTGGTCATCCTTCCTGCTGAACCGGCTCAGGTTTTGGTCTTTAAGGATCTGCTTAACCTTTATGCTAGCCTCACTGGGCTAAAGGTGAATTATAATAAATCTTCGATGATTCCGATTAATTTATCACAGCAGGAAAGTGTTGATTTGGCTTCTGTCCTTGATTGTACCGTGGCTTCTATGCCATTTACTTATTTAGGTTTGCCTATGGGAACCACTAAGCCAAATATCAAGGATTTAGCACCATTAATTGACAGAATTGAGAGGAGACTTTCTGCTACAGTCTCATTTCTTTCTTATGGAGATAGTCTGGTTCTGGTGAACTCGGTTCTTTCCTCCTTGCCTTCATACTACATGTGCACTCTTGTAATCCCTAAAGGTGTCATTGATATAATAGATAAAGCAAGGAGGAGATGCTTATGGAGAAAAGACAAGAATAAGCAAAGAGTGAATTCTTTAGCTGCCTGGGATATGGTATGCAGACCCAAATCCAAAGGAGGATTAGGGATCATCAATATCCAGATTCAAAATAGAGCTCTGTTACTGAAGTTCTTGGCAAAATTCTATAACAATTTGGATATTCCTTGGGTTCATTTAGTCAAGAATGCTTATTATTTTCAAACAGTACCACATGCTGTCACTTCCTGTGGTTCTTTCTGGTGGAGAGGAGTTATGCAACTAGCAGATACCTGGTGCTCCTTTTCCTCTTGCGTTTTGGGAAATGGTTTTTCGGGGCTTTTTTGGAAAGACTCGTGGATTGGACAACCTTTGGCTACAAAATTCCCGAGATTATTCTCTTTCACCAAGGATCCTTTATCCTCAGTAAGAGATTTAATACTGATGACAGACCTATCGGATGCTTTCCACTTGCCATTTTCAATTGAAGCTTTCCAAGAGTTTAATGAACTGAGTGTCATTGTGAATAATGTTCAGTTGTCTGACAGTGAGGACAGTTGGAGATGCAATTTCAATAAAGGCACATATACCTCCAGCAAATTCTATCAGCTACAATTTGCCCATTTAACTCCAGATGGGCCTGCAAAGTGGATATGGAAATCCAAATGCATGTCAAAACATAAGTTCTTTGCTTGGTTGATCCTCAAGGATAGGATTAATACAAAGGATATGATCAAACGAAGAAACTGGAAGATTGATGGTACTGATTATTGTGTTCTTTGTTGCACTCATTGCACTGAAGACTGGATACATTTGTTCTTTCAATGTGTCTTTAGCTCCAGGATTTGGAATTATTTGCAAATCAGCTGGAGTGATAACACACTTGTGCAAAATCTTATGGTCGCCAAAAAGTCCTTCAAAGGGCCCTGTTTCACTGAGATAGTGATTCTTGCTTGCTGGAATATTTGGAAACAGAGGAATGGAGTCATTTTTAAATCGGATAGACATTCCTTTTTGGGATGGAAAGTGGGCTTCATGTTAGATCTCCTTATGCTTAAGCATAGGTTGAGTGCTTCTGTGGCTACTGATTTAGCTTTATGGATTAACTCCTTACATTAGTCTGGGATAGACTGCCTTAGTCTATTACCATGTTTATTTGTACATATCTGTAACTGTAACTCTTTGGTTGGTAATAAAGGGCTGTGGGGGACTCCCCTGCAGTAGAAAATGTTTCAAAAAAAGTTATGACCATTATGGACTTCCACAACCTCACTCCTCTCATGGGTGACACCCTTGCTCATCCGTACTCTCCAGAGTTGCTCAGGGAGTTCTACTCCACCGTTCACTTCACATCTGGAGGTCCCACGCGTCTCCCGCGTACATTGATATGGATGAGCGGTGGCTCCAAGTGTGAGGCTACCATGGATGAGTTTGGTACTATTCTGGGTATTCCCGAGTATAGGTTTGACTATGCATTCTATTTTCGCATTCATGGGGAGTCCAACAAGATTATGAAGGCCAAGGAGGGGCTTCGTCATTGCTATCCCGAGGGTACCGGCTCCATGCATATTCCTAAGATCAAGTTCTTCTCTGAGCATTGGTACATGATACACGCCATTCTTTGCAACACCATCAACGCCAAATTTGGTGAGAAGGGCGAGGTACGCAAGTGGATGATCGACCTCCTCTTCCACATTGAGTCTCGGATGCAGGCAAAGAAGCAATTGGATGTACTGGACTACATGTGGCAGGAGATGCAGAATGTGGTTAAGGAAAAGCGAGTACCCATCTATGGCTCATATATTCAGCGTCTTATTGAGACCCGCATCCCAGAAGGTCTCCTCAACAACTATGCCAAAGTGACTCCCAAGAAGTCCATTCTTATGTATGATGCTCCCATTGAGTCTGCTCATGAGCCAAGGCCTAAGCGCACCCGCACCGAGTCAGTTACTCGCCGCTCTCCTTCACCTTCTCCTCCTCCTGAGACCTTCAATCTCAAGAAGATTCTTCAGAAGATGAACTGCTTTTTCATTGATAAGCAACATCAGGATTATGAGGCTTATCGCAAAGGGAAGGCCTCTAGTCGCCGTCAGCGCGCCATCCAGACTGCTCTCAAGATTCCTCTTAGTCCCCCCAGCTCCGAAGAGATTTCCGAGGAGAAGTGGAAGTCTAAGCATACTTATTGGTGTGGAGATGATGTTAGCTCTCTCGGCTCTTTTGCGGGGCCATACACCACCGCTGAGGCTAGCTCCAGTCAGGCTCCTCCAGAGGACTTCCATGAGGATGAGGATGAGGATGAGATGGGCGACGAGTGATCGGGTTGCATTGTTCTCCCTTTTTGGTTTATGATGCCAAGGGGGAGAAACACTCACGCATAGCATTGCATTTCATGCATTCATTTGCGTCTTATCTTCGTGATTTGCTTTCATCATTTCTAGTTGAAACTATTTGTGTGGTTTGTTGAACCTTGGTGTTATTGTAAGACTATGTCTTTATTTATCTATCGTACTCTCTATTATGCGTGTGACAATTGTTATTGAAGATAATAGCAAGCCTATCAAGTTATTTCATCTACTCACTATTTCGATGTGTTGAAGCCATAATGAGGGTAGTTGTTATTCATAAGAAGAATGCTATGGTAAGATCTTCCTAGTGGTAAACATTATTGCTCACTTGTGTTCATACTTGTGTATCTTCAATGGTAAAATCATGTTTGAACTAATTTCTTGCACTTCACATAAAAATGTTGTAGTCTCATCATCATCATGATTATCAAATATACATGTCAATTGTTATGGGCACACAAATAGGGGGAGTACGAATATATGTTAATTCTCTCACAAATAGCCATGCAAAATTATCTCTTATGCAAATCCGTATGTTGTCATCAAACATCAAAAAGGGGGAGATTGAAATAACATAGTTTCTAAATCCTTTTGAGTGTTTGATTACAACATATAGATGGACTAATGTGTTTTGCTAAGTGTACTCAGAAAATATAGACCCGTAAATATCATACAAGCTGCAGCAATAAGTGTGAAAAAGGTAAGGGAAAAGATGAGTAAAAGGAGAAAAGAAACGGCGAAGAAAAAGGGAAAAAGGACGAAGAAAAAGGGGTGGCCGGCCTGGCCGGGCTCCAAGCCGGGCTGGCGCAGCCCCAGGCTGGCCCCACGCCGGCCCCAGGCCGGCCCCCAGGCCGGGCCGTTCGGGTGGGGGTCCGGCCCCTCCCCTCTGCCCCCGCCGGCCCCAGGCCGGCCTCCAGGCCGGGGTGCCCGGGTGGGGGTCCGGCCTCACCCCCAGCCCCACGCCGGCCCCAGGCCGGGCTGGCTGCTTCCACGCCGGCCTCCACGACATCCCACGCCGGCCCCAGGCCGGCCCCCAGGCCGGGGTGGGTTTGGCCCGGCCCTGGCTGCTCCCAGGCCGGCCAGGCCGGCCCCCAGGCCGGGGTGGGACGCAGGAAAGGGAAATCCCCCCTAACGGCCGTATTTTTAGACATGGGTATAAATACAGGGCCTCCACCTACCTCCTTGCTTTGTCAATCTCACCCACACTTTCTCTCACCACCATTGATTGACCAAGCTCAAGCTCAAGAACAAGATCTCCACAAATCCCCAACCAAAGCTAGTGATACTTTGGGATTTAAAGGAGACACCCCCGATCTACAACTCCACCGAGCCGATTATAAATCCACCCACTCATCCCATAGGGATCTTGTCATTCTTAGTTCATTGGAGCTAGGAATCTTGTTGCTCTTAGTTCATCGGAGCTCGGAGCCTTGTTGATATCCCGGTGCTTTTGTGCCCGTGGATCTTGATTCTCGGAGTCTTGGCGGCTCTCGGGATTTGGTGAGGACCCTCCAATCTTGTGGAGTGTGCCTCATCCTTGTAAAGGTTCTAGTTGTCAACCTCAACGGCAACATAGTGATTCGAGCCTATCCACATCGGTGGAAGGACTCGAAGGAGATACGGTGTGGCATTTGAGGCCTACTCGGTGTTCCACTTTGGTGGCACCGCACCGCTCCAACAGAGATTAGCTTCCATTGGAAAGTGAACTTCGGGATAAATCTCCGCGTCATTATGTTCGGTTATTCCTCAACTTACCTTTACTTGTTACTACTAGCTTAGTCATATTACTCACCTTGTGCTAGTTGTAATTGCTCATCATATAGGATTGTCCATCTAGTTGCATACTCTAGATAATCTATATTTGAGCTTTGCCTTGTTAACTTGAAAAAGAAGTTAAAATTTGTAGTTAACCTATTCACCCCCCTCTAGTTAACCTCTCGATCCTTCACATAGAAGCCACAACGGGTCACTCGATCCTTTCCTTGACCTAGAAAATAGCACCAGAGATGGAATTCGACGTAAAAAAGGACATAGTGGAATACCAGGTTCACCCGACTGATCCACCAAAAACAGTGGAATTTCACATAAGTAAGCGTGTTCGTCGAATTTCTTCGTCAGAACTGGAAAATCTTTGCATGGGCCCCAGCGGACATGCCAGGAGTACCTCGTAAATTCATCGAGCACTCATTATAAATCTACAAGGACGTAAAGCCAATTCAGCAATCCACTTGCCGCTTTTTGGAGCCGAAGCAGGGAGCAATAGGAGAGGAGATAAAAAGGTTACTCGCAGCAAAATTTATCTGAGAGATCAAGATAGCAACATGGCTCGCAAATCCAGTACTGGTAGCCAAGAAGAACACTGAAATCCTTCGTATGTGCATAGACTACATGTCACTGAACAATCACTGCCCCCAAGGACTGGCTTACATTACCACGCATTGATCCGATCATCGACTCGACTGCGAGGTGTGAAAGGCTATCCTTATTCGACACATACTCAGGCTACAATCAGATCTTCATGAAGCGAGAGGATGAAGAAGTACCGTGTTCATTACCCCATTCGGTGTATACTGCTACACCATGATGCCTTTCGGGTTAAAAACGTGAGTGCCACGCACCAACGCGTGATGCAGAATTGCCTGAAAGCGTAGATTGGCAGAAACGCATAGGTGTATGAATATGATAGCGTGGTCAAGTGGAACAAGACCGAAACCCCTATCGATGACCTTCGAGAGACGTTCGCAGCACTAGACGAGTACCATATCAAGTTTAACCCGAAGAAGTGCGTGTTCGTGGTACACCAAGGAGATTTGCCCGGGTACCTTCTATCCGCTAGAGGCATCGAGGCTAATCCAGTAAAAATAAAAGCTATCTTATCAATGAAAGAACCAGTCAACGTTAGAGGAGTACAACAAATCGCAGGGAGAATTGCAGCACTCGGGAGATTCATAGAAAACTCGGAGAGAAAGAACTCCCCTTCTACAAACTAATTAAGGAAGTAAGACACGCCCGAGTGGACACCCGAAGCCCAAGAATCCTTCCGGGCCCTCAAGAAACCTTGTCAACTCCACCAGTCTTGGTGGCACCTCAGGAAAAGGAGCCAATATACTTATATCTCAGCAACAAATAGGTGGTCAGCACAGTACTAGTAGTCGAAAGATCTTAGGAAGGATCCATCTATAGGGTGCAAAGACCAATATATTACCTCAGCGAGGTACTATCAATATCTTGCCCGGTACCCATATTATCACAAACTAGCGTACAAAGTATACATGACATCGAAGAAGTTGAGGCATTACTTCCAGGAGCATCCGATCACCATGGTATCAAGTGCACCACTATCGTACATACTCAATAACTATAATGCGACTGGACGAGTAGCGAAGTGGGGGATTGAACTGGGACCACGAGATATAACCTACTCCCAGATTTCGTATCACAATGGCTTGAGTTAGAACAGTCTAAACTGCCAGATATGTCGAATAGCTGGACAATGTACTTTGATGGCTCCAAGAGAGCATCTGGAGAGGCAGCAGGAATAATACTCACATCGCCCAGGGTGACAAATTATTACGCTCCGCGGTGAACTTCAAAAACACATCAAACAATGAAGCCGAGTATGAAGCACTCATCCATGGGATGAAAATTGTTAAAGCATGCGGAGCTACTCGACTCGTCATCTACGACGACTCGAACCTCGTAGTACATCAAACTATGAAGGAATGTGATGCGCCAGCAGAAAACATGGCAGCATACAGGTATCTATACAACAAACTCGATGGCGAATTTGATGGATGTGAGCTGCAGCACATTGCCAGGGTAGCAATTCAGCAGCAGACGCCCTAGAAAACATCAGGTCTACCTGCACACCGATACCACCGCCGTTTTTTATGAGGAAATCGACCAACCATCTATAAAACGAAAGGATGAGAACTCGGAAGCAAACAAAAAGGAACAACCAGAAGGGGAAACGGAACCAACACCCATGGAAATAGTTGAGCAGGTTAATCAAGTGCAAACCACTTGGATGCAGCCATTGATATATTACATGACCCGCAATGAACTCCCAGTGGATCAACCGGAAGCACGCCAGGTGATGCGCATAGCCAAGGCGTTCACAATCCATGACGGACGACTACACAAGTGTAGCATATCGGATATATTACAGAGGTGCATCACCCCAGAGGAGGGAAAGGAGATAATCCTAGATATACACCAAGAAACCGGTGGACATCATGTGGGGAGCATAAATCTTGTCCTCAAAGCTTTTCGAGCCGAGTTCTATTGGCCAACAACAGAATATGACGCCCAAAAAATAGTACGGCGCTGTGAGGCGTGCCAGAGTTCGCAACATGCCCACACGTACCAGCCACAAAACCGCATATGATACCACTCGCATGGCCCTTCGCACAATGGGGACTCAACATGGTAGGGCCGCTTAGTCGACCATCGAACGGCGGATACACTCGGCTGCTGGTGGTAGTCGATAAATTTACCAAGTGGATCGAGACCATGCCAGTAAATCTCAGACGCAGAATCAACATAAAATTCATCAGGTCTATAGTACACATGTTCGGAGTACCTCACAGCATCATCACAGATAATGGAGCAAACTTTACAGCAGACGAGTTCCAAGATTACTGCAGAGAGCACAGGTTTTTTTTCCTACCGGCTTTGCCTATTGAGCACTTTTCATTCCAATACCTTTTTCTCCGATGAACTTCGCCACAAAGGCCCAGTTCACCTTCCACTATTGATTCTCTTCGGGGCGGAAATCGGTGCCTTTACAATGAGCTTGAGTCATACACCCACAACCTAATTGGGGGCTCCCAAGAACACCAACAATCTTCTACAAACAACAATTGAGTAGGAGTCTAGGTTTTCCACAAAGAAACCCTAGACTCGAATCCCTCAAATGAATGAGAGGGAAATGAAGAACGACTTGTGAAGATCAGGGCCTTCTCCTTCAATCCAAGAAGATCAACGAGTTTGGGTGGAGGACTGGAGAAATCTAGATTTTGAGCTCCATTAATGGGGAATTGAATGTTGGACGAGCTGACCCTTAGGGGAAGAAGGAGAGGGGATATTTATATCGCTCTCCAAATCTAGCCGTTGTAGGGCCAATTACCCCGGAGTCTCTGGCCTAAAGGGGACGAAGTCTCCGGCCTGGTCCAGAAACTTGCAAGTATATAGGGAGACTCTGGGGTGCCTCTGGACCGGGCTTCTGTAACTTTTATCTTCGAATAAAAACAGAAAGCCGGAGTCTCCGGGGAGACTCCGGGGACACTCCGGACTAGGCCTCTGTCAGATTCACCAAAAACTTTACCAGGGGGCCAGAGTCTCCGGGCATACTCTGGGGAGACTCCGGACAGGTCCTCTGCGAGAATCACCAAGGAGAAATCTTGATCCAGAGAGGAAGGGCCAGAGTTTCCGGACAAACAATCCAATCCAGTTAGACCAGAGTCTCCGGTTAGGGAGACTGGAGTCTCCGGCCTGGAAACTCCAGACAGAAAGATAATTGCTCTTGTTTTGATATTTGTCAGCTATGCTTTCATGTTGGTATAACCTAACCACCTGTAGCACTTGGCACACGGTTAGGTGATCGCCAGTTTTGTTATCTAACACTCAAAACAAAACTAGGGAGAACACAAAATGTTCTTTTAGCTTGGCCACACCAGACGGGACAGGATACCCTGGCATCCATTGGCCCAACAAGGTGTCTTATTGTCTTGACCCTTACGCAACGTGACTGGTGGTGCCTCGAATGCCTCGAGGTGTTGGTTCTCTCAGTAATTATGGACATAGCATGGACGAGAGGGACAAGTTTTGGAGCATGTTCACACATGGAGATGGTAGAAGGAGTATGATTAGATGGTGTTCAAAAATTTCTCCCTGTTATTTTGAGGTGATCCAAATTCACTTATGCTGATAAAAACCAAACTTCTGACGAGTAGAGGGGGTGCGGGGGCTACCGAGTTGGAGTTGGATTCACCCTCGCCGGCCTAGTTAGGTCTAGACCGCCTTTATATACCTCGTGTAAGCCGCCGTTTAGGATAAGCCACACATTGTAAATCCCGGCGCGTTTGTAATCTCACCCAAAATAGTGAAGTATTGCTGGCTGACACCCGTGGTTTTTTCTCTTCCTTGTTGGAAGGGTTTTTCATGTTAAAATATCGTGTCCCCGTTGGTTCGATCTTGCTTAATTTCATCGTTGTTTTGCTATTGCGTGTAACACTCCCACGTCACTTTGGGTCGAAGAGAAGTTAGATACCAAGTTTTTCATGTTCTGGACGGAGATTCAGACTAATATACCTGACTTCAAACTGAAATAAGTTTTTCATATAGACTCAAAATGGGGTGGATATTTTTTTTGGAAATTATATCTCGTGTACTTTCCAGCAAATTGATCTCACCCCAAAATTCTTTCCGAGTGGAAACTACGACCAAAACAGTTGACCTTGTTGCTGAAACTGGACAGGAATTTAGGAAAAAGGTGATGCACCACCTCTAATTGGGCCCAAAGGCCTTGTACGACCTAGGATTTTTTGGGTGTGTTTTGGTGTGTGCTTCCACCTCCTTGGACACCACCCCTTGCTCCTATATAAGTAGATCCATATAGTAACATTTAGACTGGGATTTTGTTTAGTTAAAAGTTTGTCTAGCCAATTGCTACAACTTTATGTACTCGATTAGTGCTCAACAGGTTAATCCAGACCGCTTATAGAATCCCACCTATCAATAAAGCTCATATTTTATCCGCAATCCACGATTGCAATTTTGATTCTTACGTTTTCCTCGATTGCATGTAGAACTATACCTTATGGCCAGGCCTATCGTGCTTCTGCGGGATTGATAACTCCAGAAGATTGGCTTAGCGATTGCATTGATGCTGCATACGTGTGTAGTAGTCAGGCCGCTAAGGTTAAACTCCACCACAAATCGACGTATCTATCTTATCGAAAGATCCGGCTAACTTTACCCTATCAGCCACACACCTCTATTTCGAGACGCCGCCATGAGCCCGTCAGCTCACCAGTGCCACTCCGCCTTGTACATGTGTACAATAGTAGAGGCGCCACAGTTTTTGTGTTTGGACGTACGCCGGAGAGTTTTCCGGCTGCAAGGATGTTAGAAGCCGGACACTGGACATCAAGGCCAAGTCGCATGTATTCCATACTCTGGGCTGCATCAGATGCCACCATTGCGGTCTCCTCTATAACCACCCTTGCACCATCGTCTCATCCACGACTGTCATCACCGAAGCCTTTGCAAACTGCACGTGAATCATTGTTGGTAGAGTCTTGAAACTGGGGGGTTATTGTAGTTGTTTGATGCACGGTCGCCGTTACGCATCTCGTACGTGACCATGTGCCACAGGTCGCTGACGGTGAAGAATTCGCCCTTTGTCGTCAGCATCGTGATTGATGTGGTGAAGTTATTGTAGATCTTAGTAGTCTCCGAGACCAGTGAAGACGTAGTAGACAATCTCGGTTTCGTTGAGGGCATTGCCAATCGACGCCATGGTACCAGCCACCCTCTTCATGTGGTGGATGTAGTCAGACATTGACATGTCCCAGTTCTTTGGCTTGAATAGCTTGGACTGGAGGTGGAACTTTTTTCCCTCGACCGTGATGCGAACATCCGATCCAGCGCCTCCCAGACATGTGCTCACGTCTTGAGGAAAAGGACGTGCCCGAGAACCGGCGGCATGAGAGATCATTAGCGTGCTAAGCGTCTGCTGATCTTGTAGGAACCAGGTGGCGTACCCCAGATTATCCACCTGGGCGGAGGTGCCCTTCGGCCCCGAAGGGAATTTTCTTCGGTGTCGCTGCCTTAGATCCATCTACGAAGTTATAGAGTTCATGGCTCTAGAGATCAGTAAGGGCTTGGGCTTTCGAGAGCAAGAAGTTGTCCTGGTCAAGCTTAATGTTGATGGTGGCGCTTAACATTGTTGTGATGTTCGTTATAAACGATAGCAACAAAACGATGAACAAAGAGAGCTCAAACACGATAGGGAACACAAAAATTTAACGTGGAAACCCCTTCCAAATAGGAAGAGGGAAAACCACTGGGTACCAGCCATCGAAATTACACTATATCGGATGAGGTTACAAACGTCAGGATTTACAACTTGCGACTTCTTATCTCAAACTGGCGGCTTATAAGATATAACGTAGCTGTGGAACCCTAATCCAAGTCGGTAACAACTCGTACACTAATCCAATTCACTGTGACCTTCTCGTCAGAAGTTTAGCATTTATCTTTATGACTGAATTTGGATCACACAAAAATAACAATGTTGACCGAAGAGAGGAGGATGCCAGACTCAGATGGGTGCCATGATTGTTTAGAGTGGTTGTGAACTTGTGATGGTACCATATACCAACTCAATCAAAAGTATTCTAGAAAAAACTCAATCAAAAGTCCGTACTATGATTAGGCTATATATTTTAATAGAACATAAAAGGATTAGGCTAAACCATGGGCAAAATTTGTCTTTTTGTTCTTCCCTTTGACCACCGTGGTCATAATGAGAAGTTAGAGGAGGAAAAAAGGAAATCTTGTATGTTATTTATGTAAGAAAAGGACAATAATATACATATAATCGGGACCCTGCTATGACTCTAATGCCTCAATGGTTGTCAGTCGAAGGGAGAAGGAGTGAGTTCAGAAAAAGAGTAGGGCCTTGCATGGAGAAAACAACTACTACAAGGGACGAAATGATACTTGTAGGAATTCCAAACCTGGAGACACAACCCCGCCGTTGTCCTAGCATTGACAATAATACATCTCCAGCGTTTCTAGAGGTTAAATTTTCAGTGGATTATTTGAAAACTTCTGATGATATTCCTGGGTCGTATTAGAATCAAATACCAGGAATATATTCATATACTCCGTATTACTAGTGACTAGCGAGAGAACACGACAAGAGGATGGAGTCAACGGAAGCTTCTACCCAGCAACTCCTCCCGCTCAATTCCTGGCCTGCCGCCAAATGTCGCCCAAATCCCAGATTCAGCCAAACGCGTAAGGAAACGTTTCACACGCACGCACGCACTCATCACCGTTGTTTCCTTGTATCCGATCTCTCGCAAATCGTTCGATCATCATATTCTAATGCGGGGCAGGAATCGCAGCTGGCCTGCCATTCTCTGCCGATCTCGCAATTTCATATTCCCCGGAACTCGCGCTCCGCTGACTTCCCCCGCACTCCAATCGATCAAAATGGTAGCGTCGCCGCCCACTAGCCGGCACGTCGATCCCAACAAAAACCCTCCTCTCCTCGTCTCGCCTCCACACAGACACCATTAAAGCCTAGACATCTCGGAGATCTCCTGGGTGCCAGGCACGAAGCCATCGCGCGAGGATCGAGAGAAGCTAATTAAGCAGCTCGCGCGCGCTCGTCTGCTGCTATGGCGGTGGCCGGCGGGTTGGGTCGCCCTGGGCGGCCGACGCGCGGAGTGAACAAGCAGATGCTCAAGACCATCAACAACATCAAGATCACGGTCATCTGCGGCTTCATCACCATCCTCGTCCTCCGCGGCACCGTCGGCATCGACCTCGTCTCCTTCTCCGGCGGCGGCGGCACCGAGGCGGCAGCTGACGCCAAGGTCTTCGAGGACATCGACCGCCTCCTCCGCGAGATCCGCTCCGACTCCGAGTCCGACGAGGAGGACCAGCTCGTGGACGCGTCGTCGGGCAACTCCACGACCACGACCATGCGCGTCGAGGAGATGAAGAACTACACCCTGGGCCCCAGCATCACGCGCTGGAACGCCCAGCGCCGGCAGTGGATGTCCCAGAACCCGGGGTTCCCGTCCCGCGACGCGCTGGGCAAGCCCAAGATCCTGCTTGTGACCGGGTCGCCACCGGGGCCGTGCGACAACCCGGCGGGAGACCACTACCTGCTCAAGTCCACCAAGAACAAGATCGACTACTGCCGCATCCACGGCATCGAGATCGTGCACAACATGGCGCACCTCGACCGCGAGCTCTCCGGGTACTGGTCCAAGCTCCCCCTGCTGCGCCGCCTCATGCTGTCGCACCCGGAGGTGGAGTGGGTGTGGTGGATGGACAGCGACGCGCTCTTCACCGACATGGCCTTCGAGCTCCCGCTCGCCCGCTACGAGACGAGCAACCTCGTCATCCACGGCTACGAGGACCTGCTCTGGAAGCAGCGCTCCTGGATCGCCCTCAACACCGGCAGCTTCCTGCTCCGCAACTGCCAGTGGTCCATGGACCTGCTCGACGCGTGGGCGCCCATGGGGCCCAAGGGCCACGTCCGCGAGGCGGCGGGGAAGGTGCTTACTGAGAGCCTGACGGGCCGGCCGGCGTTCGAGGCTGACGACCAGTCGGCGCTGATCCACCTGCTGCTCACGCAGACGGACCGTTGGATGGGGCAGGTGTACGTGGAGAACAAGTACTTCCTGCACGGCTTCTGGGCAGGGCTGGTGGACAGGTACGAGGAGATGATGGAGAAGCACCACCCGGGGCTCGGCGACGAGCGCTGGCCCTTCGTCACGCACTTCGTCGGATGCAAGCCCTGCGGCAGCTACGGCGACTACCCGGTGGAACAGTGCCTCTCCGGGATGGAGCGCGCCTTCAACTTCGCTGACAACCAGGTGCTCAGGCTGTACGGGTTCCGGCACCGGTCGCTGGCAAGCCCCAAGGTGAAGCCGGTCGCCAACAGGCCGGCGAGCCCGCTCGAGGCCAAGGAGGCGGCTCTCAAGATGGACGCCAAGATCGAGACTTGATTGGCTATCACTCGTCCCTACCCCAAGAAAGAATTTTTGAAAGGTTTCGCTGTTGGAATTCCAGGTTAGGCACAGCAAGTTATAGAATTTGAGATGGCACGCCTTTGTTGTTTGAATCGAATAGGACAGGAGAATAGAGTCGCGGCAGCAAGTGAACCTGCTGCCGAGTGTTATTTTCGTTGTTGAATGGGTTCCAGGACAGAATCAAAACAGAGTTCTGAAGCTTATTTTTGTTTTGAGGTGAGTCTTAAAAGTTTTAATTAACTCTAGTTGAATTGTTTCGGTCGTAGTGTTTGCAAGAAATGATGGTGAATTGGTGATGCACTTAGGCTTTGCGCTTATCTGCGGAGGAAGAAATCTTTCAATCATGAGCTAGATAGACTAGAGGGAGAAATCTTTCGATCGCTCTCCAGGGGGCGACACGGGCGAACCCTAGCCGCCGCCGCCCGCTCCCCCCTCTCCCAACCTCCGGCCTGGCCGCTGCCGGAGAAACCGATGGGCAAAGCCCGCCCTGGCGGACGGCAGCGGCAAGGCGAGCCCTCCTCGCGCGGCAGTGCGTCGCCCTGGCCGACCCTTGCTCGCGGCGGGGCGGCGGTTCCGAGCGGCGGTTATGGAGGCGGTCAACTCGTCTGCACGATGGGCTGGTCGAGCACAGCCGACCGGGGGGCGGCGTGCAAGGGATCTCAGCAGACCGTGGCGCTCAGATCTGACGGTGGGTGTCCTCGGTGGCGTCCGGAATCGGGGCGGCGGCCTTGTCCTGTGGTGCCTCGAGCTATGGGGAGGCTCGACGAGCTGGCACCCTCGGCTGCCTGCCGGCGTGTGGTGGCGTGGCGGCGGCGGCGGCTCCGGGGATGGTGGCGGCGGTTGTCTTCTTCGTCGGAGATAGCTTGCGTTCGGCGGACCTCCGGTTGCATCTCCGGGGGAAACCTCAGATCCCATCGGGATCGAGCGATGGCGGCGTCCCAGCGTCGTATTCCCTCTAGCGGGCATCGCTTTGGAGTCTTCAACGGATGGAGGGACCAGCGGCGGGGCCGAGGTCGTGGCAGCCTCGACTTCCCAGGTCATCGGACCTATGGATCAGGATCTGCAACGGCTTGCGGTGGGAAGGAGGTCGCTGTCGGCAGTCGATGCTGTGTGGCAGCGTGGTTGCTTGCAGCTGGTCTAGCGGCGGCGCGCTGGCCGCAATTTGCTCGCTGCAGTGTCGTTGACACCGCAGGAGTTTGGAGATGGGGCGGCGGCCAGGTTTCTTCGACGGTGGTGGTGTGGTGACCCAGCACACCACTACATGTGTAGTGCGCAAGTCGGTGACATAATACTCACAGAAGGACTTATCCGTGAATATTACATCTCTCAGAGGTACAACAGAAACACAGCGGGTCCAAGCAAAGGTATAGGATACAAACTTCATTACAAAATCTTGAGAATCTCCTTGATGAATCAAGAAGATCTCCTGCAAAAGAAACATCAGAAAAAGCAATTCGAAGCTCCAAGCCGGAGAAGAACTCTAGCTCAGAACTAATCCACTACGGCTGATGTCAGCCCTAAACTAAGGCTTGTAACTGCTAAGTCCAAAAATGGTCTCTATCTACATCTTGATAGCTTCTCCTCCACCAGCGTTGTTGATGACGATATTTTACCGACTAAGAAGTAGATCACCCCCCTAGCTTCACGAGGTAGTGATGGATTCACGATGACGACTTCCAAAGGCTTCAACTCTAAGCAGGGGGTCAAACGGGAACGAATGAGTAACGAGCGTTACTCAGCAAGTTCATCTTATATAGTGGGTGGTTTGATGCACTAACTGCAGCTTTAGACTCGAAAGAGTCATAAGCTAATGCAAGGTTTTGTAAAACTTTCTTTAAGAGGTTGCTTTTAATTCTGAAAACTATACCCGCCAGACCATCACAGGAGCTAGAACTTCATGGAGTTGCCTTTCCTGTAGCCTTCGCAGTTCCTTCCCGGAACAAGGGGTAACATGCCACATCCTTTTACACTCTGCAGAGGTGCGTTAATTTACCCATGGACGACCAAGACCATGTTGCACAACCAG
The DNA here is from genome assembly GCA_028641055.1 of Alopecurus myosuroides. NCBI lineage: Eukaryota > Viridiplantae > Streptophyta > Magnoliopsida > Poales > Poaceae > Alopecurus > Alopecurus myosuroides. Next base: position 37,934 of record JAPCYS010003036.1, on the reverse strand, counting down.
GCGATCGTTCCTGTCCACGCCGACTTAGGTGTGGGGCCCGGTTGTTGGTCCAAGCCAAACTGTGCTTCTCCGCACAACGCATGCCCACCCATTTCTGCCAGCAGGTTGAACGCCTGATTCCACCCCTCACGATGGATATCTACGCGCCCCTGGCAGACCATCATAGAACCGCAGAGTCCGTGGGAATTAAGGTATCCCACCCATGTGCATGTAGTCCCGCAAGACCTACAGCGTACGTCTCTGGCAGCCCGTTGACATGCGAACGAGAAAAGTATCACGGCTGACTTACTCCCCCATAGAAGACCCATGGTTAACGCGAATTTACGGCGCACCGAGTTCTGACGGCATTTGTGATGAATTCCTAGGTAATACGTTCCCGTGCAGATGGAACCTTCCTTTGACCTATTCATCTTACCATGGTTCCATCCGCCCACCAAACAGAACACTACCACTCGGGTAGTCATTCAAGTAGTCATATTATTATAAAAATAGGATCATGCATTCTTTTGAGAATAGGTGGTAATACGATAGGGTTTTTGCAAATAGTTTGTTATGAAGTACTGCAAAGGATATGAGCAAGTGATGAACTTGCCTGAGATTGAAATAACAATAATAATCCATGTCTTCGGGTTTAAGGGTCTCGTAGAAAATCCCGACTTCTGAAAAATAGCAAAGTAGTCCCGGTAAGGACTACAGAAAACACTGGCAAGGATGATACATACATAGTAATGAGATGCATCGTGAAATACCCTGGAAAATACCCCAGCTTACGAGTGTAAGCCATGTTTAATACGATAACTTATTCACACGGGTTTTAGGTGAAATGTTTCATTACTTGTGGTGATGTGGTTATTAATTCTTTTAGACTTACATGTGTTTCACTTTTATTTAGCAAACAATTGTTACCATGTTTAGGTGGAATTGTTTATTACTTGGTTTGATAACAAACAACAACACATGAAAAACAACTATAGAAAAGATAACGAACATATTTTTTTTTATGTGCAAAAGTGTAGAGCTAATGACATCAAGTTTATTTGAAAATGAGGAACTAATACAACTAATTCTATCATCACAATACTTGCTAATAACTTGTGATGATAGGTTTTAGTAGGTGTGAAAACATGAGGGTTTTATTAATAAGGAAAATAATGTTTGTGATAATTGATTATGGTTATAATGGAATATTATAGAATTCCATTCTACCCTTAGAAAACATTTTATAAGTTGAACAAAATGTTTTATTTTTTACATATTTGAATTGGAAATGATTTTCTCTTTAATTTGATATATCATTTGATGCTTTCTGAAAATATTTGAATAAGCTATTAATTTTAAATGAATTAAATGATTAGGCACAATATTGCACACATGAAAACATGGTAAAATGATTTTTTAAACATCATAGGTGGGTTGCATTTGTCATTAGGAGAATTTTGGTATATAACTTGTATTTTTTGATTTTTGAATTATTTATTATTTTTCTCAATTTTTAAATGATTTATTTAGTTAAAGAAAATATTTAATTTTAAATTTGATTTTTTTTTTAAAGTTGATAAACAAATAGATTTTATTTTTCTAAACATTCTCATATTTTATTTATATTTTTCTGATTATTGTATTAAAAGTTATTGAATTATAAAGTTTAATTAATTTCTGCCATTATTCAAGTTTACAAATGGGGTCTTACTGCAATAATCCAGCAAGGGTCAAGTTTCACATTTCCCTGATAAGAATAAAAACAGCTCTAATGGATGTTTGCACAACAGGACCACATGCTGAGTTGATAAAGGATTCCAATGGAGCATACTCTCAACTTCTACGGCTTCAAGAGGTTAATACGGATAGGAAGGGATCTCATGGAGATGACTCAAACAGATTACAATCAGCGTCTGACACTGCAAATTCTACAAGTCAACACAGCAGCATAAAGCAATCCTTTGAGAGATCTATGAGTAGATGTTCGGCACAGGGTGGAAGCAGAAGGAACTCACAGACATTCTCATTAAATGAACACGTAACTCAAGGGGTTGATGATGCAAAGTTAGAGAACAATGTGATTGGACGCCTACTCTACCTCCATAAGCCTGAGATTCCAATTCTTCTGTTAGGATGCACCGCTGCTGCCAATGGTGCTATACTTCCTGTGTTTGGTATGCTGCTTTCAAGTGCCATTAACACATTCTATGAACCGCCACAGAAATTGAGAAAAGATTCAGTGTTCTGGGCAGAGATGTATGTGATGTTGGGTGTGATCTCCATCCTAATCATCCCAATGCAGTACTCTTTGTTCAATATGGCAGGTGGTAAACTTATCGAGCGCATACGTGCTGTATCATTTAGTCGGGTTGTTTACCAGGAAATAGGATGGTTCGATGACCCGTTGAACAGCAGGTACTTTTGTGTTCACTTATTCATTTTGATACTACATCAGTGTTGTAGAATCGCCATTTTTTGGTGTGTTTCCTGATTCTCACGCATTGTTCAAATTCTCCAGTGGTGCAATAGGCTCCAGGCTATCAGGGGATGCAGCATCTATTAAAAGCATTGCAGGGATGTCTTATCATTGATAGTGCAAAGCTTAAGCACCTGTGTTGTCGGTATTGTAAAGCCATGATTGCAAACTGGAAGCTAGCATTCATAGTATTGTGCTTCCTTCCTTGCGTGATTGCGCAGAGTTATGCTCAAACCAGGTTAATGAGGGTTTTGGTGCTGATGCCAAGGTATATGGTCTATTATTCCCGTTCACGGCAACCGTATCTTTGTGTAGTCATTTGCTGATCTGTTGGTGTTCATGGTAACTTATCGTTCTTTAGTTATTTGCTGGAATTGAATGTAATTGTTGCCTGCAGGAAATGTATGAACAAGCGAGCACAATTGCCAGTGATGCCATCAGTAACATCAGAACTGTTGCTTCATTTTGCGCAGAAGAGAAGATAATTGAAAGCTACCGAAAGAAATGTGAAGGTCCTTTGAAGAAAGGAGTTCGTCAAGGGGCCATAAGTGGTGTGGGTTATGGATTCTCATTCGGGTTGCTCTTCTGTTTTTATGCTATATCCTTTTACGTGGGAGCTCGCTTTGTACACAGTGGGACAGCAGAAGTTGGGCAAGTCTTCAAGGTGAGAACCAAAACCAAAAGAACTTATTTGGGGCTCCTTGTCTTTTTTCGAGGGTAATTTGAGGCTCCTTCTCATTGCCACCGCTATTTGTTACAGGTCTTCTTTTCTTTAACCATGATGGCTGTTTGGAGTTTCTCAATCGAGTTCGCTTGCTCGGGATTTTAGCAAAGTGCAAGATGCGGCTGTCTCCATTTTCAGGATTATTGATAGGATATCCAAGATTGATGCAAGCTCTGAGGTAGGAACGACGCTAGACACAGTAGAAGGGAATATAGAGTTGCAGCACGTGAACTTCAAGTACCCTGCTCGGACTGACGTGCAAATCTTCAGAGATTTGTGCTTGAGGATACCATCTGGCAAGGTACATTTGGTTTTCATGATGAAGCAACCTGCTTGTGATAATTAAGTTTAATATTAGCAAAAGTCACTCATGCAGGCAGTGGATTTTGGTTTTTAAAGTCGTGACAATTTGTTGCAGACTGTTGCGCTTGTTGGGGAAAGCGGAAGTGGGAAATCGACAGTGATATCCTTGATCGAGAGGTTCTACGATCCCGACTCGGGCGCCATCTTTCTAGACGGGGTTGATCTGAAGACCCTCAAGCTGAGCTGGCTGAGGCAGCAGATTGGTCTGGTAGGCCAAGAGCCCGTCCTCTTCAACGACAGCATCAGAGCAAACATCGCCTACGGCAAGAGTGAGCAGGTATCCGAGGAAGAGATCATCGCCGTCGCCGAGGCCGCCAACGCCCACCGGTTCATCTCCTCCCTCCCAGACGGGTACGACACGAGCGTTGGCGAGCGGGGCGTGCAGCTATCGGGCGGGCAGAAGCAGCGGATAGCCATCGCGAGGGCGATCCTCAAGGACCCAAGCTGCTGCTCCTGGACGAGGCGACGAGCGCGCTGGATGCCGAGTCGGAGCGCATCGTGCAGGAGGCGCTGGACAGGGACTGCTGGGAGGACGACAGTGGTCGTGGCTCACCGGCTGTCGACCATCACCGCTGCCCATAAGATTGCAGTCATCAAGAACGGCGTGGTCGCGGAGGAAGGCCAGCACGACCAGCTGCTGCGCCTGCCCGGTGGGGCCTACGCGTCCCTTGTTGCCTTGCAGTCTAGCAGTTCGTGAAGTGAATACACGAGGAGCACTGATCTTGCTTCCTAGGATGAGGATTGAGGAGTATAGAAGATAGTCTTTGCGGATTGAAAATGACCACGCTGTCGACGCAGCCACGATAGAAACATCCACCTTTCTTCCCAAATGTCAGTCGTTGATATATAAACTTGCACTCGGTTCACTAAACAATGGCACTTTATGTCACCCAGGCTGGGTTTGCACCGGATACTTCGCCTATATAGGAAAACATATATATATTTTCCTCGGTTACAAAATACATGACTTTTATTTATCCCAAATATGCATGTATACACTAAAATATGTACATAGTACTACCTTTGTCTCAAATTAATTGTCACAAAGTTTAATAAAAATAGATGTAATAATTTGAAACGGAGTGAGTACTCCCTCCATGTTTTTATAAATGGAAGTCATGTACTCCCTCAATATCGAAATGTAAAATATTTTAATGTTTCCAAAACGTCATAGACATGTTTTCTTGTAAGATACACATTAATCTACACAATAGAACATGTCTCGATACATGTTGTCTAGAAAACGGTAAAACATCTTATAGTATTTATTTTATACAGAGGGGGTATTTTGGAAACAGAGGGAATACCTAGACCATTACCAAGCCGTTTGAATCTGCTGGAAATGCAATGAACAGATCCACCAACTTTTGAACTTGAAATTCTCGACTGTTTAACCCCAGAGAGGGGCTACTCCCACCGCTGTTTTGAGAGTCTCTCGAGAGTTCGTTGACCCGGACTCAATCCGAGTCGATCTCGCCGGCGTTGCCGGAGGAGATGGGCGAGGGGAGAGTGCCGGCGGTAGATGTAGGTCTAGGCTAGTTTTCTTTTTGTGTTTGTGGCCCTCTGTGGCGTGTGGGAGTAGACCCTTGGCCGTCGACGGCCATGGCCAAGGCCCCCTGGATCTCGATCTGCTTGCGGCGGCGCGGGAGTGGCGTCCTCCATCGTTCGCAGTAGAGGGAGCGAAGGGCATCTCCACGAATAAGGATCGTCAAAGCAGTTACACCGGCGTTGCTGCGAGTTCTCCGCCGGCGTGGTTGACCTCTGCACCCACCTTTGCTTTATGGAGGAGGGAAGGAATGGTGGGGATCAACCGCTGCTCAATAAACCTCGCCCCCCAGGTCTGTAATCGCCGGCATCTTCTCTGCTTGCTCTTCTCGGTCCGTGGCAGGAACTTGAGGATGGGAGCCACTTTCTTCGGCCCGGTGTGCTCAGATCTTGGCTACCCCAAGCGCCTGAAGCTTGCTTCTGATTTCTTCCATGGAACCGCTATGGTGGCGGTACAGAAGGGAGAAGAAGGATGGGCTGCTGTCGATTGGAGGTGGCTGCGGAGTTTCAGAACCAATGTTTGGAGCAAATCATTAGTGAACAAAGTGGTTCATCTGATATCCATGGCTAAGATGAAGCCTTATCTGCCGATGAGAAGTTTCGGCAAGAATCGAACCTCCTGTAGGAGGCCCTTCAAGAGCTATGCTGCTGAGGTCTTCGCCAGGTCAAGAGCAAGTGGTGCTGTCCCCGTTCTTGGCCATGGCTGCACAGCATGGTTCTCTTCGCTCCTCACTGGAGAAGAAGAAGGACCCGATGGCGTTTTTTTTTTTTTCTTTTCAAGTTCCTTCTTAGTTCTGCTGGGGGCCTATGTGTAATTTTAATTTCTTATGAGGCTCCCTGTGTAATCTGCGACATCCAGTGTGTAATCTAGAAGGTTCTGGTCCCCTCGGGGACGCTCCTCTGTTCAAAAAAAAAAAACCCCAGAGAAGCTGCTACCGGCAATCTAATTAACCAAAATCGGTCTAGCAATTGTATAATCATGTAGGGACTACAGATAGGTTATCAAGATGAATTTTTCGATAAGAACATTCAAGCAGTTGCACATGAAGGAGAATAGCAAGCCTGCAAGAAAATAATTTGACGAGCTGGAAGACTGTCAGGGACGGTCAGCACATACAAACTTGAGCATTATATGGTTTTGATGTGACTGATCTTCAGAATCACTAACACCACCATGAAACATCACAGAAGAAGATACTGCAGGTAATAGTAACCTCCAAACAGAGTTCCGTGAAAATCGTGTTCAGCCCGCAATCAGCCATATACCCAAAGCACTAACATACAAGCATAGTTGTTTCTAACCAACCAGATTCAGACACTAGAAAGGGGAAGTGTACATGCAACAACTTATTTTCTCTGCTCTAGAAGAACTAAATTTCAGCAAAAAATAATTACAATATAAGTAGCATGTACGCACCAAAGCAACCTGGCAACTGTACCTGAAAAAACTGACTCGTCGCTAGCGTGAAGACTCCAATAGTTACTATTCCCTCAGTTCACTTTTGTAAGGCATGGTACATATTTTAGTTTGATCTACATTCATATCAAAATGGATGAATCTACACACTAAATGTAGATTCAGGAATGCTTCCCTGTAGGTCATATCAACATGCATACACTCATGTTGATCTAAATGTAGACCAAACTAAAATGTGTACCATGCCTTATAAAAGTGGACGGAGGAAGTATAACAACTACCCAGCTGCTTTCACTGCCACTGATTCGGGAATGCTTCCCTGTAGGTCATATCCTCATTATGAGAAGCTTCTCTTGTGGCTGCATCCCTAGCTCGAGCATTTAGAAGCCTCACCGTAATCCTATCTTTTGCAGTAACTTTTTTCTTCAGCATCGATGCTAGTGTAGGTTCCTTTGATTTACCTCCGCGTCGACCCCCCGTCGGCCCAGTGTTTCAGAAGGCTGGTCATATGCTGCCGCTGAGTGGGGTGTTGAAGCAATAGCTGCTTGCCGCAAAACATCTTCATTATGCTGACGGATTCTCACACGTTGGGCCTTTTCGCGCGCTTTCTCGTCCATGTCTCTTTTGCGAACATTCTTAACTGCTTGCCTCGCCAGATCCATTGTAATTTTTCCAAGATTGTGAGCTCCATCCATCTCGCTAGTGTCATTATTTCTGTTTCTCATCACTGAGGGAAAGGGCTCCAGTGTATATTCACCATCACTGCTTCCATTTGTCTCGATCTGATTACTTCCTCCTGCATCACAGATGTCTCCACTCTGCTCAACGGGATCGCCTCCCGCATAAGAACTGCCATCGTTCTGACCAATTGGATTTCCTTCTGAATCACGTGGGATGATGGGGTCCATGAAAGGGGCATATCTTGAGATCCTTTCTCTGGCAAAGACCTCCTTTCTTCAGAGGTGCACCGCATGGTAAGATCTCAACCGGCTCTTCTTTATAAACTGAATGGTGAACATTTAACTCTGCAATCTTTGCTGCAGGTATAACAGCATCATTATCCATTCCCCAATGGCTCTCAAGCTCAAGCCCCCTCTGGTTTACATGTGCATCCCCATTTGAACCCCACCGGTCCAAGACTGAGCTCCACGATACCAAGGGGGCTTCAGCAAGGAGTCTGGCTCTCTCAGGATCCATCTCCTGAGATATATTACCAGCATTTAGCATGTCATTGTCCCAGAATTCACTCCACACCACCACCTTTCCTTTCTAGTGTCCTTGCTGGAACCTGCAGCATCTGCACTGCTCCCAGCTCGAACAGGACTAGGAACTTCAATCTTACCCTCCACCCAATCCTCATCCTCTTCCTCCAGAATATCTTTCTTCGTACGAACATTATCAAGATCAAGACCGAGCTCATTGCACTGGCCTCTTACTGCACGTATTTCATTCTTAACATCGATGAATTCCTTCAATGCAGAATCTCTGAACCGATTATCTGCAAGATTGACCCTGATAAGCACAGATATCCAAATCCTGAATGGTGCCAAAATGCTTTGACATGAGGAGCCGGTACGCCTCCCTCAATGCATCAAAAACTGCCTCGTTTTCCTTAGTTTCAGGCACCCATTCCCCAGCCATCAACGACGCTGTCCTGATACTTCGCATCGCCATTGAAGCAACCTCCTGCTCCTCATCATCGTCCACATAACCCTCAAATTTCTCATACTCGGCACGGATGATGACTAACCGTTGCGGATCTCTTCAATGGTGGATCGGATTTCATCCTTTATGAACGCAATGTCCTGGCGCAGTTGTTCAACCTTGGCAGTCAATATCTCTTGGGTGCGCGCCTCCCGTGCCGCACGGGCCTCGACAGCTGCGCGAATGCCAGGGAACTGGATGCGTGCGGACTCCTTGAGGTACTCCACAGCGAGACGCAGCTGGCGGTAGTGCACGCCGAAGAGGTGGTGCCAACGCTCGAGTGCCTGGATGGCGGCCTTGCGGAGCGTGTTGGCGGAGGCAGCAGGCGGCGGGAGCTGCTCGTCGCTGCGGAAGCCAACAGCTAGCGGGACGAATCCGTCGAGCGCGTCCGCAAGGAGGGAGCGAAAGAGTTTGGAGCGCATGAATAGCTCGTCGACGATGCTGAAGGCGAGGAGCCGCACCTGCGAACAGAGAGGAAAGGGAATATCAAGCTAGGGTTCGGGAAATTGGGGATTGGTGTAGGAGATTCGGGGAGTAAGGAAGGAAGGGCTTACGCACATGGGAGTGGGGCTTGGACATGAGGGACAAGAGGAGGCGGAAAGCGTCGCGGATGGCGCCATCGGAGGCGCGAGCCGAGGACTTGATAGCGCGGAGGAGGGCGAGGTCGACGGAAGGAGCTGTGGTGGAGGTGGCGCGCTCGATCAGGGACCCGACAGAGGTATCCACCGCCGACGAGAAGGAGGGGTTCGTGCCCGACTCCGCCGACGAGGGCGGCCGGCCGGAGGAGAATGTCGGACGCGGCATTGCGGCGGTTTGGTGGCAAGCGGAGAGCCGTGCGGTGATTCGTCTTGCGTGGATATAGAGGGCCGCCACGGTTCGTTTCAAAGTCAAGAGGTTCCGTGCAAAAACATGGGGAGTGATTGGGTTTTCTTCCTTTGCGTGTTTGGGACTGTGTCCATTTGCCCTCTGTATAGTTTTTTTTTCATCTAAAAAAGTTTTTTTAATGGAAAACGCTACCGTTCCCCTGGGGATCCTGTGTCGCCATCGTCCGGATGCGCTCCTTGCCGCGTGTTACGATAGGGAAAGCCAGGTGAGAGGTCCACTACCAAACTTATTGGTGCACAACCTCTGCCGGCAGGGCGGTCCCGAGGGTGTGCGGCGGTGATGAAGTAGACGAAGGCACAGATCAACACACGTACAGGAAAGAAAAAATGACACAGTATGGGCAAAGTAATCTTTATTTCACTTCTCTGTCTAACATCTACGTACAATGCCTCGTTATATAATAGGGGGATGGGCTAGATGGATAACTACCCACTTATCGTGGAGAGGGACCAGGTAAAACGTGGGCTGGGTAAACCCACCGCGTGGGCTACCCTGCCACGCTACCTTTGGTTTCGTAACACTGCCTCTTGGGTTTTATCCGTATAGCCATGTCTCAAAACTCCGAAAAACCCAGTGGAAAAATATGAAGAAAAAGCACATGGTATACTTTTGCTATGTTGCACGAATTGCCTCATTCAAAACCTCGTGTGAGAAACTTCATAAAAACTCACTTAAGGGAAAAAGAGTACAACTCACTTAACCATTAAGTTAAGTACTCAATCATCGGGATTGAGATTTTAGCGATGAGTTTGTGAAGATTCTCCCCCTGAACCTTACATCTCCCTGAGTCTCATCATACCGATTCCACGAACACATCTCTCGAAAGAAGATGCCGGTAATGATTTAGTGAACAAATCAGCAAGATTTTCACACGACTTAGTATGTACATTCAACTTCTGCAACTCATGTGCGTAGAAGAACTTGGGGTTGATATGCTTCGTGAGATTGCTCTTCACATAACCCGTCTGGACTTGTGCAACACAAGCGGCATTATCTTCATAGATAATAGTGGGGGTTTGGACGGTGTTCAGCCCACATGACAGCTGGATGTGGCCGATCACCCGTCGAAGCCATACACACTCACGTGATGCTTCATATAGTGCAATGATTTCCGAGTGGTTCATCGAAGTTGACACTAGGCTTTGTTTAACGATTTCCAGGAAATAGCGGTTCCTCCACAAAGGAAAACATATCCAGTCTGACACTTGGATGTGTGCGGGTCCGACAGGTACCCAGCATCAGCATAGCCTACAACCGTGAGGTCTTGATTCCTCGGGTAAAACAAGCCAAGATCGTTGGCCCCTTGCAGGTATCGGAAGATGTCCTTAACGCCTTTCCAATGTCTCTTGGTAGGCTCAGAACTGTACCTAGCAAGCAAATTGACATCGAACGCAATGTCCGGCCGTGTGCAATTCGCGAGGTACATGAGTGCGCCAACTGCACTCAAGTAGGGGAATTCTGGTCCCAGAATTTCCTCCCCCTCTTCCTTAGGCCTGAACGGGTCCTTATCCTGCTGTAAAGATCTCCCGATCATCGGGGTCTTAGAAGGATATGCTTTATCAAATCCAAATCTTTCCAACACCTTCTGGGTATAGGCAGACTGGTGCACTAAGATCCCAGCAGGGGAATGTTCAAGTTGCAAACCTAGGCAGAAACTTTTTGCCTAAGTCTTTCATTTCGAATTCCGACATCAGGTAGGAACTCGCTTCCTCAATATCCTCAGGTGTACCGATTATATTCAAATCGTCCACGTACACCGAGATAATACAGAAACCATCTTGTGATCTCCGTATAAAAACACATGGGCAATCTGCATTACTCGTGTAGCCCTTCTGATGAAGAAAATCGCTTAAACGATTATACCACATCCTACCTGACTGTTTAAGTCCATACAGTGACTTCTTTAGCTGAACACTGTATAAACCTCTGTTAGCTCTATCTTGGTTCGGGACAGGGATACCTTCGGGTACCTTCATGTATATGTCCGAATCCAAATTACCATAAAGGTAAGCGGTGACAACAATAAGTTTCATTGTCAAGTCCAAGTTTACTGCCATTGAGATCAAGTATCTAAAGGTAATTCCATCCATGACTGGGGAGTAAATTTCCTCGAAGTCGACACCTGGTCGCTGGGAGAAACCTTGAGCAACGAGCCTTGCTTTGTACCTTACTACCTCGTTATTTTCGTTCCTCTTTCGAACAAATACCCATTTGTGGCCAACGGGGCGCACATGGGGAGGAGTTAGAGAAACAGGTCCAAACACCTCTTTTTGTTGAGAAAAATAACTCAGCAGTTATTGCCTTCTTTCAATCTTTCCAATCCGACCTTTGCTTACAATCAGCGAGAGTGTTAGGTTCTGGGTCAATCTATGATTGAGGCAATTTTCTTGGCAAAATAAATGTCGAATTTGCCATAGCTCGATTAATTGACTCGCCCGAATTAATATAATTAATGGCCATTTCGTCATGGAGTGCATCAGGCACATTCCCTTCCTCCTCCGGATTTCCCATTCCGGGAGCAAAGTCCTTTAGCTTTCCCGCTCCAATGTGTGCGCACACATCTTCGCTGGGTATTTCCGTAGTAGGAAAATTCAAGTCCGGAATTTCGTGCACAGAAACGTCCGTACTTGTGCCAGGTCTCAACTGGCTCCCCTTTGCAGGGGTAGGCTACGATAAATCTCTCTTATCCTTTTTCTTCGGGCGTCCCCGGGTACTTAGGGTTTGAGAAACCGGATTCCTCGTCCTCTTAGGCCTAAGAACGGGAGCGGGTATACCGTGATTTCTCTTTGGTATTTCAACCCTTTCCGGTGCATTGCGCGCGGGCACATGCGACTTTGTCACAGTCTTTAAGTCACTAAAGTGATCAGGCAGTTGATTCGCCAACGAGTGCAAATCGATTATTTTTTGAACTTCTCTATTAGACTCAGCAGTGCGCGGGTCATGAGCATGGATCCCCGTAGCTTGCCACGTAAGTTCTCGACTTTTATCATCAAGGGGTTGATTATCTCCTCCTAAAGTCGGGAAAAGATCCTCGTCAAAAATGCAATCAGCGAAACGGGCCGTATGACAGTCACCTGTCGCGGGGTCCAGAAACCTGATTATAGACACAGTCTCATAACCAACGTATATCCACGACTTACGGAGCGGTCCCATTGCTGATCGCTGAGGGGGTGGTATTGGTACATATACGTGGCAACCGAACCTACGAAGGTGGGAAATTTTCGGTGCCGACCCTTGCGCAAGCTGCATAGGAGAATGGATGTTGTAGGCCGATGGTCGAAAGTTGATGAGATTGGCAGTGTGTAACACCGCGTGACCCCAACATGTTGTTGGTAAATTACAACGCTGAAGGAGCGGTCTGCCAATGAATTTAATTCTTTTAATCAATGCCTCCGCAAGTCCATTTTGTGTGTGGACGTGCGGTACAGAGTGCTCAAGTTTGATTCCTATTGCCATGCAATAATCATCGAACGCCTTTGAAGTAATTCACCGGCGTTGTCCATTCGAATAGACTTAATACGATGATCAGGGAATTTATTCCTCATTTGTATGATCTGAGAGATCAACTTTGCAAAAGCATGGTTCCTTGTTGACAGCAGGCTAACATTGGACCATTTAGAGGAAGCATCAATGAGCACCATGAAGTACCTAAACGGACCCGAAAGGGGATGAATAGGACCGCATATGTCCCCTTGGATACGTTCCAAGAACGTGGGGATTTCATCCTTCACCTTTAGGGGTGATGGTCTAATGATTAATTTCCCCTTAGCGCATGCGGAGCACACGAAATCATTAGGATTCGGGAAATTTTTCACATTAACATTATGACCATTAGAGTTGTTAATTATGTTTCTCATCATCGTAAGACCGGGATGGCCTAACCTATCGTGCCAAAGGCAGAATAGTTCAGAGCTTCTAAAAAACAGTTTTAAGAGTAGTGTACATGGGTAGTGCTACTATCTTAGTGTAGTACAACCCTGTAGCGAACGAAGGAAGCCTTTCGACAACATGTTTACCATTTTCATCGCGTTTCGTGATGAGTAAGTACTCCTTACCGGTGTCATCATCATGGGTTTCAATGTGGAACCCATTAACACGAATGTCTTTAAAACTCAAGAGAGTACGAGTCGCTTCCGGGTACAACAATGCATCATTAATGATTAAAGTTGTTCCCATGGGAGTGTTATAGTGGCTCGTCCGGAGCCAACTATATGAGGACCGCAGCCGGCGATCGTCGTAATACTCCCTGGAATTTTCTTGATGGACTCAAAGTACTTTGTATCTCTCAAGATGGTATTGGTGGTACCGCTAACGGCAAGGCACGTTTCCTCCATTCGAGCGCCACACGTGTTCTAAAATATAGTGTCTAATTATTAAACGAGAGCGAGGAATATGCTACAGTAATAATAATTAAATGCAAATATTTCAGAACATAACATAAGTATCTCTATTTAAAATAATGGAATGAATGATGACAAAGTCATCCAAGCGCCGATAAATGTTTAATGAAACAAATAATATTGCTCTCATAGAGCTTACAACCAAATCGAATAAGTTGTATCAAATTATTGCCATAATAATCATGAATAAATGGGCGGAGTTTAGATGGAGTCCACAAGGTAACCATCCAACTCAGCCGAGATCTCCATCTCGCTAAGCTTCTCCTCAGTGGCTATCATGGTGGCGGCAGCGGTGATGCCCAACTGTGGCGTTGGAGGGGACACGGTGTGCTCAACCTCCATGGACACGGTGGCGTTCGTGGGAACCGCCACGTGTGCCTCCACAGGTGCCCCGGTGTGCGCCACGACGGGCGCGGCGGGGGGCGTGGGGATCATCACGGGCGCCGCAGCGGGCGCCGGTGGTGCCTCCATCTGGACAAGGTGCGCCTCATGCGCTCTCTTGGCCTTGAAGGCGTCCACGACGTGCTTGGGAGCACGGCACTGCCTGGAGAAGTGTAGCTTCGATCCGCAGCGGAAGCAGTCTTGGGGCCTCGCCTCCCCCTTACCCGCCTTTTGCTCCTTGGCCGGGTGGGGGTGGTTAGGTCCCTTCTTGCCTTTGCCTTTTCTGCCGCGCAGCTTGAACTTTGGCTGGCGCACTTTGTAGGCGCCGCATAAGCTTCCTGGCTTGGGCCCCCCCGAAAGGCTGCGAGTTGAAGTTCTTTTTCAGAACCTCATCCTGCGCCTCAGCCACCTGGAGGGCGTCAATGAGCGCCGAGTACTGCGTGAAGTTCTCCTGGCGGTAGTTCCGCGCATTCTGGAGGTTACTTGGATGGAAGGTGGAGAGAGTTTTCTCTATCTTCTCCTCGTCTGTGATTTTCGTACCACACATCTCGAGATTCGCACAAATCACGTGTAACACGGAATTGAACGACTGTACCGATTTGTGGTCCGCAAACCTCAGACGCAACCAATCCCCCTCCGCCTTTGGCTTGACGTGGTACTTCAACCTAGCGAACCTCTCTTTAAGAGCGGCCCACAGGGTTGAAGCACTTCGTTCAGCCATGTACTCGTTTTTCAACGTAGCACTCATGTGGTGGCGGAGGAAATGCAGTGCCTGCGTATTTTCTGCAGCAGTCGTGGTGCTGGGGGCCGTCGGGGTCCCCGCATCCAGCGCTCCTTTGATCTTTCGACCCTCGAGGACGATCTCCACGTCCGAGGCCCAAGCAAGGTAGTTCAGCCCAGTCTGGGACAACTCCTCGAATTCGCGGTTCATGATTCCGGCCATCTGCGATTTATGCAAACATGTATCAGATTACAGCAGGTAATCGATTGCATAAAACGATGTTGATACAAAAATTCAATATGACGGCGTTCCAAAATTTTAAATAACATGCTAACAGTGCTCTACTATGAATTAAACAATTAATTACTATAGTAAAACATGATATAAAAGCATGTATGAAGAGATATTATGGTAAGCGCGTTCTAAACATGAAAATTAGCCCTAAAAATGACTTTCCGAATTTATTTAGTTCCCAAATATACAATTTCAGCAAAAACAGACTAATTCAGGGGTTTATTGGTAAAATTATTCAGCAGGAATAAAAGTACGCAATTCTGAAAAAAATCTGAGTGCGAAAACGTAATTCTCCGTGCGCGTGGCCGTTTCTGGCCCAGTCCGAATTGGCAGCAGGCCGAAACGGGCCAAAAAAAATCCGGCCTCAGCCCACCAGCCGCACTGCTCTGTCCGCATTTGTTTTTTTTTTCAGCGGATGGCACTTGGGCCGATTTGGCCCGGCGGCCCAGCTTCTCGGCCGCGTCGTGGTCCGGCCCACCCCGCGCGTCCCTGCGAGGAACCTGTAGGGTTCCGCGTCACAGGGGGCGGCGGCGGCGCCCGGCGGCGAATGGCAAGGCGGCGGGGCGGCGCACGCGGGCGACCACGGCCCCAGCCGAGCTCAACGCGGCGGCGCACGCGCGCGTGACTGAGCGGGGCTCGAGGTCACGGCGGCGGCGGCCGGCCTGCGCGAGCTCAAGGCGGCGGCGGATGGTCGCAGCCGTGGCGGTGTGCGGCCGGGGCGGGGCGGCCAGTGTGCGGAGGGCAGGCGGCGGCGGCCATCGGGGCCAAGAGCGGCGGCGGCGCACGGCCAGCGGGGCGGCAGTTGGGGCGGGGCGGCGCATGCCGCGGTCGGTCGCGCGCGGACATGGCCGGCGGCCAGCCGGGCCATCGAGGGTGGCGGCGCGTGCCGGACGTCGCTCGGCCATGGCTGGAGTCGCAGGCGGGCGGCCAGGCGCTGGCGGTGGCCACGCGCGGGCGGCGGCCATGGCACCCGTGCGGTACAGCCCGAGTTCGGGACAGACGGCGGCCTCGCGCGGACATGCGCGTGCTCGTCCTGAGCGAGCCGGACCACAGCGGCGTCCGTCCAAGAGGCCAACAGGGCCATTAGACGGTGCTCCGGCTCGTGCGGCCAGCGGGTGTCCGGCGAGGAACGGGGCGGCGCGAGGCGGCCAGTGCAGCGACGCCGCGTGGGCATCCTGCGAGGACGTCGTACTAAAACGACGGCGACCAGCAGGGTCGCACGCACGTGCGGCTGCGTGGTGATAAAAAGAATCGAAAAATCATCTGTTCATCGTCAGATCCATCTGGGATTTTTGACGGCGCGTTGCACAGCCGGTGCAATCGCGGCGGTACCGTGACTAGCGGGATCACGATCTGTACCGTCTCTCTACGGTGTAGTCATCAAATCTCTCGTGATCCGGGGATATCGACATTGGCCGGCGACAGCGTGTCAGCTCGATCCCCGGGAGAGAAATCAACACCATTGGTGCGATCTAAAAATTACGTGAGACGCAAAAACGGAAAGGAAATTGCGAGGCGGTTCCATTTTTGCGATCAGATCTGAGTTATACCTTCGCGATTTTTGCAGAAAGCCTGCTCGGTGCAGGCTCGGTGAAGAGACACGTGCTGATAACGTGTTGCACAACCTCTGCCGGCAGGCCGGTCCCGAGGGTGTGCGGCGGTGATGAAGTAGACGAAGTCACAGATCAACACACGTACAGGAAAGAAAAAAGGACACAGTATGGGCAAAGTAATCTTTATTTCACTTCTCTGTCTAACATCTACGTACAATGCCTCGTTATATAATAGGGGGATGGGCTAGATGGATAACTACCCACTTATCATGGAGAGGAACCAGGTAAAACATGGGCTGGGTAAACCCACCGCGTGGGCTACCCTGCCACGCTACCTTTGGTTCCGTAACACTTATCTCTTCGTCTCTTCCTCCCAATGGTTCTCATCCGCTCATTCGTTTCCTTCCCCTTTTTTTCTCTCGAGCAGTTGCTCCACTTCCACCCACCGGTCGCTGCTCCACCGGTCGCAGCCCCAGTTTCTCCGGCGCTCCGCTGTCGCAGGAGACGGAAGGCCACAGCGGGGAAGATGCTCATGCGGGAGGACGGCCATCCTAGCCTCCATTTGCCATGTTTGGTCCTTGCCGCACCTCGTCCTCTAGGGACGACCGAGATGGCTTTTGGCGGACCTGCCGCCGGAGCTCCTCCGCCGCGTCGGCGACCTCAAGTGCACGGAACCGGCGACGCCTCGACGACCTCAAGCGCCATGGAACCGCGCGGGGGGCCTGCACGGTGTG
This sequence comes from Alopecurus myosuroides, assembly GCA_028641055.1. NCBI lineage: Eukaryota > Viridiplantae > Streptophyta > Magnoliopsida > Poales > Poaceae > Alopecurus > Alopecurus myosuroides. Next base: position 20,758 of record JAPCYS010003036.1, on the reverse strand, counting down.
GCGACGCGCGCTCGCGCCACCGTCCCCGTCGCTCATCCTCGTCCCCGACGATGACGCCGGCCGCCGTCCCCGTCGCTCCTCCTCGTCCCCGACGACGACTCCAAACGTTGTCCCTACGCTGCTTCGAGGACGGGGCGATGCTCGCCCAAATCCCCCATGGAGGTCGCACTGCTGCAGCTCCATGGAGGCCGCGCCGTGCTCCATCCTCGACATTTTGTCAACGCTCACCCGGGATGGCAAAATTTTTGCTACGGACTCGTTTTTTTTGCTATTTTTTGTCAAATTTTTTGCTATTACAACTCCGGCGAGGTCCGATTTTTTGCTATGATAAAATAATTTTTTTTTGCTACAATAACGTTATGTTTTTGCTATATTAGAATATATTTTTTGCTATGTTATTTCTCTGGCGAGCAAAAGTCTCCGGTCGTGGCTCCTGTAGCATTTTTTTTTGCTACAGGACTCCGGCGAGTCTCCGGCAACATCTCAGGCGAGATCTGTCTTTTTTTCTTTTTTCGAAACGAACCATTTTTTGCTACATAGGAGCAAAAGCGGGCATTTTTTTTGCTACCGAAGCAAAAGTGCGTTTTGGGGGGAAAAATGACACGTGTCAGCACGGGGATGCGGGGGATGAAAAATTATCATCCCCCGGGGACGCCCAGCACTGCCCTTTTTTAATGGGAAAGCCTGAGCATCTAAACATAACTATTTTATTGCAAAGTTCACAAAATACAAATTAAATAAAGCCGAAACCACATGCACCACGACAATACTTGGATAGGTCCACCTGTCAATTTTCGTTTTTTTATTCGAAATTAAATAAAAACAAAAGGAAAAGTGGCCATGATGTCATGATGACGTCATGCTTGCGTCAACAATGGAGAAATCTCTCCTGCTGAGATTGAATCCGTCGATCTACTCAAAATTAGCGCGCGGGATTTGTATTACTAGCTAGCCACGGTCCCTGGGAACCTATTGGAGGCGGCGGACTGACCAAATGGTCGTCGGTGACCTGCCGGCGTGCAGTTTCGCGGTGAACAGCGGCGGTGCACGACGGGATGAAGAACCCGTGGATGAAAACCCAAATAGAGGGCACCCAAAGATGCAGTAGCTCACCCCGAGCGTGTGTAGATGCTCGGTGAAGAACGAGGTGGTCGCTGTCGACGGTGAGCCTCCACGGCGGCCGGAGACCGAGCGAAAGGGAATGGATAAATTCTCCATCCACCAATCCTCCTGGCTTTCGAGCTTCTTCATGGAGGTAGAGAGGAGCACGGCGCACCCGGTGATGCTCTCGGTTCCTCGCTAGGTGGCCAGAATCAACGACGACAAGCGGCAGCCGGAACTCAAGGGTTAGGGTTTGGTTCAGTACAGAGAGAGAGAGAGATTGGGAGAGGAGGAAGAGAGAAAGAGAGGCACGACGTCTAGCTCCTACTTATCCTCGACGAGGGGCGGCCAAGCAATATGTGGCAGCGGCGGTGCTGCCACGGCGTTGCTTCTCCGCTGCCTTCTGGCAGAGGAAGAAGAAAGGAAAAGAAACGCCCAATTTTCATACCCCCCTACAAGTTCTGAATTTTACAGATTGGTCCCTCTGTCTTAAAAACCGAGAAGAAATTAATGTTTTCAGGGCTTTTTTGCAAAGAGAAAAATTATTAAAAATCAGTTTTGAATTCCTTATCAAATTATCCACCTCACCATCTTTTGTTTTGGTGGATTTGAAGAATATTTGTATTTTGTATTTAGGGTGCTATATTAAGTGATTTTTGTTATTTCTCACCATTTAATTGATTAAATGGCTTTGCCATTATTTTAAGAATGGTTATCATGAGCACACAATGAACATGTGGTTTAACAAGGTGATATAATTTAATTGGACAATTTTAAGTATAATTCCTTATAGAAAGTAATTTAGTAAAACTACTTGGTACTGGTTCTATGCACTGTTATGAAATCATTTAATATAGAATTTCATTCCATGTCACACCAAATGATTTTAATGAGTGAAGGAACTTGTTTTCTTTTATAAAACTATGTTATTTTCATAGTTGGAACTCTTAGCAATTTTGGTTGACATTTTACTTAGGTGTATATAAATCATGTTTGTTATTTTAGGTACATGATCAAGTGGAAAACATGTGTCTCTTTGGAACTTATTTGTTTGTTTTTCACCAGTTTCCAAATGGGGATATTATCTAATGTTGTTTGAGAACATGTAATAATTTACATGGTTATATGTAGATGAATTTTTGTTATCATGTGTTAGTCTTACATATGAAAAAGGTATGGAAAACAAGGTGTTAGACTTGTTACCATTAACCTCCACATATCAGACATGTGGATGCAATGGATGGTTATTATTTCATACTTTAAAATTGTTTCCATTAAGGATATAATTATGAGTTCATCATCTCTGATGAGCTTGACAGAGGTTATTGGTTCTCTATTTTATCATAATGATTCACTGGATAATCTCTTATGATCCCTTACTGAGGCAGTGTTGCTTCTTGTGGTCTACTGTTGCTTGATGTTCTTCTCTCTAGTTGCCACTAGTCTTCTGTTATCTCCTTTGTCCATTGCACGTAGGTTCCTCTCTTGGTTTCCAACTTCAATTATCTCACCCTTGTGGTGAAAACAACCAGTTGTTCCAAGCAAAGATTTCTTTTAGAGGATTATGAAAGAATCTAGGTTTATTTTATGACATCAAGTATCCATATGCATATAAGAAGAATTTGTTAAAAAGTGAGCCAGACTTGCCTCCAAATTACTACTCATATACAATAGGCTGAGATGTACCATGTAATTCAACCTTTTGTTTGTTTGTGTATGACACTCCATTGTTTGAGTATACAAAAGTGATCTGTTAACAAGGTTGCAAGGCTTGTTATCAAACTACTTCTATATAGCACTAACATTGGAATATCACACTCATTCAAGAGGGTTAATAAGATCAGATCAATATATAAGAGTTTCCAAGTACTCTTATAATAGATTAGAATAGCACTTGTAGAACATCCTAAAGAATCTTCCTGAAGATCTTCCTGTGGTAGTTCCTCCTTTCTTGTGGGTTGCTTCTCTTGCAGAATGATTTAGAGAAGGTTGGAAAACAAAATACTATAGTCTAGCCAGAATAACAAGATCTAGATTAAGAGTTAGTTCATGCTTTTATTATCTTTCCATATACTTCTTATTTTATTTCACATAAGATATATACTTGTTCATACATGATTGGTTTTATTTAGCTTTCAATCCAATTCCTCTAATAGAGGTTATAGCTTGTTGTTATGCTTTAGTTGTCACCATATATACCTTAGTTGTGGATTATTAAATTTGAGTAGAGTGTGGAATGCCTATGGAATGATGACTTAGTAGTAAGTTGATCAAATGGTTCTTTGATGTGTTGATATTCCAGATACTCACTTGTATAGGATGATAGAGACAATGATCATGAGAAGATGATTGGGGTTTAATTATTTATGTCATAGTTGTTATTTGTTTTCTCAGGTGTCATGTTGTAACTTTATATTCTTCTCTTTATTACATTTTTCATTCATAAGGTATATATAAAGGTGTGGAAATATCATATGTAATGATCAAGGTTTAAAAGTAGGTTAATAATATTTATTTCTTCTTTTAGGTACTTCTTTTATAGTTGAGGAGATATGTACATATTCGATAAATATGTTAATACAATTATTACGTCATTTCCCACTTGTGGGTTTGAGTTAACACTTGTTTGTATATGATGTGTTCTATTGAAACTTTGCTATTTACATGTGAAGGTTCACTTAGTAGATAATACATAATTTGGAAAGATGTGATGCGAGTGGTTGATAATTTTAAAGAGTTATTGTTTGAGAGGACATAACACCTCTGTTGATGAGATGGTTCAATTGTGTATTACTCTTTGGTGGAAGTATGATTATCACTTATGTGGTTTGGATACTCACCCCTCTTTGGTTGTAGTTACCTAGGGAATTATCCCAGGTCACTTGTAGACTTGTGGTTAAGGTTGTTGAGAATTTATGTTGGTCACAACCAATTATGGTTTGTGTAACCAGATGATTTGATTTGTAGAGATGTTATGTTATAAAGATCACTCCAATTGTACTCTTGACTAGATGAACTAGACCTATTTCATCATGTCAAGTGAAACTTTGGTCACTTTGATTCGTTTAAACTTTCGCGCCAAAATTTCCCGTACTTTTAGATGCATGCTTTGCAAATGCACATATTAAATTTAGATCCTTATAACCTCCCAAACACTGGGATGTTACAGGTGGTCTTCGCGGTCATGTGGATGATGCGATGGCTGATCTTCGAGATGGTGATGGTCTCTTGCTTCGTAAGTCAGAGTCGATGGCGGTATGGGTCGTTCTCTTTTTGGTTGCAGAGTTCCGAGGCTGGCGGCAGTATGGGACGCCCCTCCATCTCGAGACAGGGTTCTATTCGACGCAGCAGGTGCTACGCATGACGACTTAAGAGGAGCTGTCAAGTCATGTCTGGCCGGCAGTGGCGATATGCCTGATCCTGGCAGGTGCTATGCACGACGTTTCTCTGCGGTGTCAAGTCATGCCTACTGTTGTTCGATAGAAGGTGGTGTGACAGCGGCTGGAGGCGGAGCGTTATGGGACGTCATCGGCTTCCAGTTTCTCCTCGAGTGGTATCTGGCTATTCGTTGGCCGTAGAGGTGGTGATGGTTGAAGATTTCGTGTCGAGTCTGCATACTTCGGTGGAAACATCTCGGGCGAAGTTGACACGCGCTTGCGTCGTTACCTTGCTGAAGGTGATTGTTCGAAGGTTGACTTTGGGGATGAAAATCCCGAGCTCGGTCTTTGATCGGACTCGTCATCATCGGCGCACGTGTGGCTTTTCCTTCTTGAATGCTTCGTCTAGAAGTTGTGTATGTATCTTTGCTTTTATCTTTTGCCATTAGTTTAGAGGTAGTCTGGTGGAGGTGCTGTTGCAAGGCATGCGGCCTCGGGTTTGTTTACTTTGTACTTCTTTGATTCTTATATTAATGAAAAACCGGCTGTATGCATCAATTTGATGTAGAGGCTGGGGCAGGGTTCCCGTTTCAAAAAAAAAAGATAGACTAGAGGGGGTTGCCGCGCTTTGCTGCGCCCGTTAAACTGTTATACGATGATACATATCGCATGCTACTGCGACCCATCATGGCAATCTTTGTGTTCTAAATACTGGCAATAGATATGAAATGGACACTATTTATATAACTTGCTCTTATGATAGAACTAGCAAGCATATTTTTTTTGAGGGTATGCAATTGCATACTGATTTTTATAGAAGAAGAAGAGTTTGAGTTATAAAGAGAGCGACAACAAAAGTTGCTACCAACTCAGCTCTCGTCACACTCCCACACCCACCCACACCTAGACGATTAGTCCCTAAACATAACTCCCACTCCGGCTCTGGCATCCTTCCAAAGTTTCAAATCCTCGAAGATCCGAGAAGCCAACTGTGCTTCACTCTTGAACTGATTGGTGTTCCCGAACACTCTAGCATTGCGCTGCTTCCAAATGTTCCAGCATACCAAGGTCACAAAGGAGTCAAGGCCCTTCCTCCGTTTGTCTCTAAAACCATCCCTTACCATCTGCCACTAGAATTCTAAGGTGCCCGAGCAGGTAGGTAGTGCAAATTGGAGATAACATCTCCAGGGAAGCAATCCACCAAACCTGTCTAACATAGACACACTGTATCAATAGATGATCAGTTGTCTCTATCTCCTGTAAACATAGCTGGCAAGCATCCGGCTGATCCTGCAGCCCATGTCTCACTCTCCTATCCAAAGTCCAAATTCTATGCTGTAGTGCCAGCCACATGAAGATTTTGCATTTAGCCGGCGCCCAGCACTTTCAAATCCCATTGGCAAGAGGGAATCTCGTGTGACCCTGCATGAGCAGTTTGTACGTCGCACTGGCCGAATAGACACCTGAGGTAGTCGGACAACTGAACTCATCTCCCCTCTCCTCCTCCCAAGGCCTCCTTTGTATCATCAGCCAAAGATTGACACATTGCGCAACCATCCTGAGGTCAAATGGTGCCCTCACGTCATTCATCCACTTATTTTCTCTCAGAGCTTCAAAGATAGTCCTCTTATTTGCCGTTCTGAGATTGACTACAACCCACAAGAGAGGGGCAATGTCAGCCACCGACCGCCCATCCAACCATCTATCCTTCCAGAATAGTGTCCTCCTACCGTTCCCTTCTATGATACGCACTAGGCTATTGAACACTTCGGCTGCCAAAGTGTCTCTCATAACCGGCAACCCTTGCCACGGTCTAGACTCATCTGTTCTCCTCAGCCACTCCCATCTTACTCTGAGAGCTAGGCCATGAAGCCCCAAGTTCTTATCCCCAAGCCTCTGAAGCAATAGGTTTGCAGACGTTTTCCCATGCCACCAAACATTGTCCCCCTTGTGCATGTTCTGAGCCCGACCAGAAAAGACCCCTCATCCACTTTTCAATCTCCTCTAACAGCCAACACGGCGCCTCCGCAACCAGTAGTTGGTGAACTGGCCTAGCGGTAACCACAGATTTGATGAATGTTAGTCTTCCAGCCCTAGCGATCATGCCACTCTGCCAGGATGGCGCACACCTCAAGATTTGGTCAAGCATCGGTTGCCATTCCCCTTTAGAGAGGGGCCTCAGGGCTAGTTGGAGCCTTAGGTACTTTATTGGGAACCTCACGATGTTGCAGTTCAGTGCGTGGGATACGAGCTCTTCATCTATCTCCTACCCTTGTATAAGCGTTGCCGATGTCTTGGCATAGTTTACTTGTAGCCCAGATGCCTCGCCAAAACTATGCAAAAGCAGTCTCGCTGCATCTAGATCCTCCTCCAGCGGTTTGACAAAGAGTACCACATCATCCGTGTAAACTGACAACCGTTGTTTTGCAGAACGTCCCAAGAATGGGGCAAATAAACCATCCTCAACCGCCTTTGTGATCGTGCAAGTGAAAACCTCCATGGCTAGAACAAACAGCATGGGGGAGATGGGCTCCCCCTATCTCAGTCCTCTAGCATGGGCAATTCTCCTTCCAGGGACTCCATTCACAAGTATTTTTGTGCTAGCTGTTCGGAGCAGCGAGGATATAAGGTTGCACCATGCCTCGCTGAATCCAAGCTTCCGCAACACTTCCATCAGGAAAGACCATGACAAGGAGTCAAAGGATTTCGCAATATCTAGCTTAAGCAAGACTCCCTTCTCCCTCCGGGTGTTAAATTTCGAGCTAATTGTCAAACTAGCAAAAAATTCTCATGCAGACTCCTTCCTTTGACAAATGCTGACTGATTTGTGCTAACCATATCCCCCAGGCATCTCCTGAATCTGTTAGCAAGGAGTTTGGAGAACAATTTCGAGAAATTGTGCACTAAGCTGATAGGCCTGTAGTCCCCCACCTCCATCGCGCCAGGCATTTTGGGTATCAATACCATCAATGCTCTATTGAGTTTCGCAAACCCCCTCGCATCTCCTACTGCAAGATTTTGCAGAGCTGCCATCACATCCTGCTTGATTAATGGCCAAGATTTGTGATAGAAGGCCCCAACGAATCCATCCGGCCCAGGGCCCTGTCAGCAGGTAACTCCTTGATAGTTTCCCAAACTTCCTCCTCTGAGAAAGGACCATCCAGCTCACTGAGCTTAAATGTCGGTACTCCAATGAAATCCATATCCAGTGTGACTTCCCTGGTCTGAAGCGTACCTAGAGATCTACTGTAAGCCTAAAAAAATGCCTCCTCTTTCTGTGCTTGCTCAGTAATTATGGTGCCCTCAACTTTGACTGCAGGAATGAAATTCTTCGCTCTTCTTCCATTTGCTACAGCATGGAACAATCTCGTGTTTGCATCCCCCTCTTTAAGCCACCTAACTCTGGATCTTTGCCTCGACATGGTTCTCTCAAAAGAGGAGAGTCCCAAGATTACCATCTTGAGCGTGCGTCGTAGCCACACCTCACCGACAGACAGTTGCCTTCTATCCTGGGCATTCTCTAGCCTCAACATTATTGTATTTGCAATTGCCAGCTAAATCTTGATGTTGCCCACCTTATTCTGGCGCCAAGCTTGCAGGTGGCTAGCCAAGTTTCTGAAAAGAGCGTCTAGCCTCTTGAAAGGATCCACAATGTTATTCTCACATCTCCAACCTTCTTTAACAGCCTCCGCAAACCCCTCCAGTTTTAGCCAAAATAACTCAATTCTGAATCTTCTCTTAGGCCTGACAGCAGCGTCCAGAGATAGATGCAGAGGGGTGTGGTCGGATACATTATTGGAAAGAGCTTGCAAGATGCAGTCAGGGTAGCATATGTCCCAGTCCACCGAAGCCAATGCTTTGTCGATGCGTGTCATGGTTGGGGACGATCTGTCATTGCTCCAAGTGTACAAGAGGCCATGAAGATAGATGTCCCTAAGCTTGTGTTGACTGACGAATTGCCTGAAACGGTTTATCATGTTCCTGTTCCGGTTGGAATTATTCTTCTCGGCAGCGCACAGGATCATATTAAAACTACCAAGCACATGATTTTGAATATAACTCAATAAACTCGATGCGACACCATATGCAAATATATGATTTTGAGTTCAAAGCAAAGCACATGGTTTTGAATATATCTCAACCTCACTCCCCAAGCAACAACGAAACCATTTTCAGCAAGATAAAACAATAACATCCATCCTTTATGTTCACATAAGAAATCAAACAACAGTTAAAAAAAGGCATCAGTGTCGAAATGCACTGGAATTAATAGTTCAAAAACAAACCGGCAGTAGTGGAAACTTGAGACCTATATGCATGGTTCATTCATAATATAAGGGAGCTTTTACAAATTTTAGCTTAGTGTGAAGTGGACTTGCATGCTGGATTGTATGATTTTACTTAACCTTATACATCCAAATTATGATACCAAGACAAGAGAAATTGGTTTTTGGAAAGTTTTATATTTTTTCTTAGTTAGAAATTATTCCCGGCTTAACCAAATAAAACTGGATTGTCCGGGTAAGACCATACCTAACAAGAGAGTACTTAGCTGAGCCCGTCCACCTCGATGATAGGTGGGGCTAGCATACTTTGGTCCTGCATGTCATTGGATAAGCATTGATTAACTTCGTGTAGAAATGTTCGTGATTAATCGGTGTCTTTTGCGATGCATTTTTTACGAGACACTCACAATTCCAAAATCAAGTAGGAACCCCACATATTTTACCAAACTGGCCAAAAACTGCCACACGCAGCCGAAGTTTCCGGCAACCCAAAATCCGATCAAGGTGATGTATCTTTCGTTAAGAAACAGTTAACACAAGTTTATGAATCTCTTGACAGCGTTAACTATCCGTACTCTAACAGGAAACCTGAAATTAGGTGGGCCCCTATAGTATATTCATGTATAAGAGTGTGATGCGAACGAGAGCCAATATAAGCCCCCATGCATGTGTGACCCACTTCAAAGACGACATGTCTGCATGAAGATTTCTGCACTTGTAGGGCTGGTCGGAACTACCCCACAATCGGCGGTATTATTTTTTCAATTGGGTTCAAGTTGGTTTTACATGTTCTATTGCCCACCCCAACCAAACAAGGAGAAAGGAAAAATTTGGTGAACCCTATTTGACTTTGGATTCAAAGGCGAGCCATGGGATGTCGGCCTTGGATCCTTGATGGCTTGGCGGTAGGTACTCGTGACTTGCTCTTCATCTCCCGGTCGACCTCGACCTGCTTTGGGGTGCGCTCCATCAGTCGGGGTCGACGTCGTTCGAAAGTCTCCCGGCGCGCCCGGCGCGCGGTGCGCGTCCTGCTGCTGCTCCTCCTCCCTCTTCGGTTGTCGACAGGGGTGCTCATGCGATGGCGGAGCTCCCCGCGCCAGAGAAGCTCCCCGTGCCTCTCTCCGCCGCCGCCATCTCCATCTGGCGGTCGTACTCCTCCACTTCGTTCCGGTCATACGTAGGCGCCTCCCGCCCCATTTCGTGTACGCGCGTGCCACGCTTCCGACTGACGTCGGAATTAACCAGCTTAGCCCGTACGGAATCAGCGGGCGCCAGCCGCTTCTTTCTTCTCCGCTCCTCGTCGGAGCCGTTTCCGCGGCCAGACCTCATCCTCGTCGCACGTAGGGGCTTGATTTGTGGAGGAGGGGCTGGATTGCGTGGTATTGGTCGCCGGTGGCGAGAGTGGCGGCGATCTGGAGTGGAGTGATAATAGCTAGGGTACAACATTTGCGCGTGGATATATAGTGAGGGGAACGGGAGGCGGCCGGCTTGGTGCAAAGTTAAAAGGCGCACCGTTAGCGGGCCAAATCCTACTGTTGCGCCAAATCCCGCTGCTCGGCCCAAAGTTGAAAGGCGCACCATTAGCTTTTTCCCCGTAGGAGTGGTGCGTAACTGGGAGTGGCCAATTAGAGCGCAGAACTAGGAGTGGCGTGGATCGGGGGTTTCCTTCTGATCAAACCGTTCACTAACCAACGATCAACGTCTCTGAAGCAGGGGGTTTCAGACGGGGTTTCCGGGGTTTAGGGTTAGCGTGGGTTTATGGTTTCAGTGTGCTAGGGTTTAGCATGAGTAATTTTTTAAAAATCAAATAAATATGAACTTTTCGCTCACTATCTACTTATGCAACTACGTTGCTAAAAAAATAAAACTTGTTATAGCCACAGTTAAATGAAAAACACTCACACAATTCAAGCTATCGATGGAATGAGTTATGGTTGAGCTCAACTAATTCAAAAAATATCAAAACAATATACAACCAGCGCACATGGTCTACTTATGCAACTAAGTTGCTATAAAAAAAACTTGTTATATCCACATTTCAATTCGAACATTCACACATTCACGATATCGATGGAATAAGCTAGGGTTGAGCATAAGTAATTGAAAAAAATCAAATAAATATTAAACCATTGCACGTTGTCGTTTTACAAGACATAGTTATAAAAAAAAAACTTTGATTTTGAGCCGGTCAACAATTTTGTGCAAAGTTTGACCAAACATTCAAATGAGCACAAATAATTCAAAAAAATCAAAATAACATAAAATCGGCGCACAGAGTCATTTTACATGACATAGTTATGACCAAATATAAATAATTGGTATATGAGTATTTTCATGAGAAATCCTTCACACAAATGAGTTATCACGAACAAAGCTGCATAGAGTTGAAGGAAGTGAGAGAGGGTTTGATATTTTGAAAATTGTAAAAATTTGGAAAAAAAACACCAAAGCTTCATTATGGTGTGGCTAAGAATGACACGGGCTTAGTTTTTCATTTTGGTATTTAAAACTTTTTTAAATGTTGGTCAAACTTAGGTTTGACCGGTTTTGAAATAATCATAAGATATTATAAAAACTTCAAAAAAAATGAAAATCCAGTGCACATGGTCTTATTTTGTCATGCACTAACAGCTCCAACTGATAAATAAGGTCTAAATATATATTAAACAAGAAATATTTCAATATGGTGTGAAATCTCACATCTCAAACTATGAACTCTCATGTGTGAAGAGATGTGGTTTATGTTTTGAGAAATGACTCCATATTGGTCAAAGACACTATATTAGTGCAATAGATGTTAACCCTAGAGTTTGACATAATTTGGATAAGGTCGAAAAAATGACATGATTAGAAATGAGGCTGTTTGGGGCTCTTTTGTAGCTCATTTTGGTGCATATTGATGCATTTTCATGCAATGCTTGAAATATCACACCTTTGGCTATACCATATTGATGCATTTTTCATGCAATGCTTAATATGATGTAAATTTGAATTTTTTGTTCAAAATTGAATTCAAAAAATCAAAAGAAAATAAATAATTTTCATGCAATACTAATGGGAAAAGGGAGCATCAACCTTTTGCCACTAGGCTATGCCTCTGTTTGTGAAAAATACCATTAGGAGGTAATAGTTACAAATCTACCACCACTAGAACACTAGCAACACTAGCAATATTTATATTTTGGTAAGTGTAAATAAAGAATTAAAGCATTTTGTCTATAGATGACATCTTTCTCTACCTAGTTGACAATGTTTCAACTCGTTTCCAATCGGACGGCGTGCGAATGTCATAATCGGGCGTGTCCAGAGCGCGCCACTAAGGTGTTCGATAGTGTGAATGCCACAATTTGACGACGTGCGAATTCCACAAGCAACACAGGAATAACGCATAGGAACACAAGAACAAGGAACACAAGAATTTACATATTTTTTACAAGGTTTCACCCACCAGAGTGCGCCAACGACACGTCCAGAGCACGCCCCCAAGGTGTTATACATAGTGATTGCATGACCATTTCATAAAGTACTCCCACACACGCTCCCAGCGCTGGGCAAACACTGCCTGAAAGAGTTTCAGGCACCTAACAATATTCACCGGACTTTCTATCTACAAAATGCAGTTCAATCTTCCAGCATCCATCTTCCCTTCGAACGCCATGGCTCTGTAGCCGATTCTTCTAGCTTGATTTCATATCGCAGTGAATTTCTGAGCACACCAATCTGTCCTCCGCGAGCCCGACAACTTGATTGAAATCCGCTATGCTCAACGCTACATCGAAGTCTAGGCTCGGGGTTGAGGGTGCTGAAATCGTGCTCGATGAGCTCCGGCCCGAGCTTCTCTGGTCGCCCGTAGCAATATTTTGCATCGAGGCAAATCTTTGGCTCGTCATAGGTGGCGAATGACGGCTGAGTGAAAAACCCTGGCGGCCGTGACGCAGCCACGCCTGCTTCAACACCTGCTTGACCGAAATCCGGTATCGCTTGTCGTGAAGATAGGTTGAATCCCTCGCCACTGCACGAGTCACGAATCGGGCCCCCGGTCGCCTCTGCGATCGTGTACCTGCACCACCCCATCCTCCATCCTCCCTCGACGCCATTACATGCGATTGCAACTGAAAGCCCTGCGTCGCCGCCCGCCTACTCGACTTCGATTGTCGCCGCTCGAGTCGCCCACTCCGTTTCTGCCGCTCGACTCGCCCGTCGCCGGGATGGTTTCCTCCAGCCCGGAGAAACTGAGACGATAGGACAGGAGGGGGATAGAGTGAGGTGTGAGCACGAACCGTCGCCGGCGCGTGGCACATATGGTTACCCCACGAATAGAGGCAGGTATCCCTGACACAAGGGGCCCACCAGTGATAAACTACTACATGTAAAAGCCAAACATGGTTTACCGCGTGGGGAACATGACTTGACGGCCATGTCGCTACAGAGCAATTATTGCTCGAAGAGATGCCGCATCTGAGCTATTATGAGCAACGACGTCGATGCCTGTCCAACTCCTCAGAAAACGTCGCACCTGAGCTATTTTCTCAAGACGTGTTCGTGATAGATGTATCTGATGTATGGCTCAGGCTGCTATTTTTTATTTTTTCGATAAAGGGAGATTTTATTACTTAGTGTAAGTATTACACCCAGCCTCTGCATATCGAAGATGCACACAGCCGAAAAAACCGATCACGACTAATAAAACGAATTACAAAATAAAGTAAAAACACCTAAGGTGATGGGGTCCAATATGCAAATTATGATGTCCCTCATGCTGGGATAAAAAGTCCCTCGCAGTATCCTCCAGTTTGGTACACACCTCCAAGAAAAAACCCGGTGCTCCATACGCTGCAGAGGTATCCAAGTATGAAGTATAGTTGTAGTCTTGAAGATAATCTGCAATAGAGAACAATTTTTATCATCAAAAACCTTGTCATTTCTACAAAGTCATAGCGACCAAATCACGGTAAGTGTTGTCACCCTAATAAGTGTCTTAAACCTTTTATACACACCGTTAAGCCAACTCCCAAAAATATTGGCAATGCTTGACGGTGGATATAAGGTAGAACCTATCTGAATGATTGACCATATAGAAGTAGCAACTGTACAGTCGAAGAACAAGTGTTTTATTGTCCCGTCTTTGTGACAAAATACACACTGTCTACTACCATGCCAATTGCGTTTTGCAAGGTTATCTTTAGTTAATATTACACCACGATGAAGATACCATGCAAAAACCTTATTTTTTTAGTGGTATTTTCATCTTCCAATTTGTTCTTATTATTACCCATTGGCCTATCAGATTGTAGAAGCGCTTCATACATCAAGCTAACCGTAAATTTACCATTTGAGTGTAAATTCTATCAGAACTCGTCCACACCCTCTGTCAGCTCCACTACCATCAATCGATGAACTAGTTCATTCAATGCTAACAGACGGGGACCAACCAGGTCTCTCGTGAACGTCAGATTTGGTGGGAATTTTCCAACACCTTAGCAATAGTATCACTTTTGTGTCGTCCAAGAACTATGTTGTATAAAGCTAGATATTTTTCTCGGAGCGTGTTATTACCTAACCACCTATCCTCCCAGAACCTTATCTTTGATTTTAAATATAGAGAAGTATCCTAATGGGAACAAGTATTTCTTTGTTTCCATTAGACCAACCCAAAAGTGTGAATCTCCTGATTTCCATGAAACCTGGGAAAACGCTTTTGAGCCTATATACTTTATCCTTAGAATAGTTTGCCAAATCCCATATTCAGTAAGTAGTTTAAACAACCACTTACCAAGAAGAGCTCTATTCTTGACCTGAAAGTCATGAATCCCCATACCACCATGGTCTTTAGGGAGGCACACTACATTCTATTTGTCCAATCGGTACCTTTTCTTCTCACCATCCCCTTGCCAAAAAATCTTGATCGAAAATAATCTAATCGATGAAAGACCCCTTTTGGTAGTTGGAAGAAGGAAATCATATACGGTACCATATTACTTAGGACTGAATTTATGAGAACCAACCGCCCACCCAAGGATAGTGGTTTCCCTTTCCAACTACACAACCTCGCTTGAAGTCTTTCCTCAATATATTTCCATCGAGAAATCGTTAACCTCCTGAAATGAATCGGGGTGCCTAGATAGCTAATAGGAAATTGACACTGACCACATCCGAAAAGCTCAGCGAATAGGTCAACATCATCTTGAGCGTCACCGAAAGAAAATAATTCACTTTTATGATAGCTGATCTTTAGACTAGAAAGTTGTTTGAACGCTGAAAGAATCAGTTTCAGGTTCCTCACTTTTTTTCCATTTCATGATCCATAAAGAGAATTGTATCATCTGCATATTGAAAGATAGACAACCTCCATCCACTACATGAGGTATTACCCCTTCAATCTGACCCTCAAGTTTGGCACGCTCAATGATTATGGCTAACATATCCGCCACTATATTAAACAATATAGGTGATAATGGATCGCCTTGCCGTAACCATTTTTTTTCGTTTGGAAGTATGAACCAATGTCATCATTGAATTTTATAGCAACACTTCCCCCGAAACAAAGTTACGTATCAAAGAACTCCACTCCTCGGAGAATCCTTTCATCCTAAGAGTTTGCTGAAGAAAAAACCACTTGACTTTATCATAAGCCTTCTCGAAGTCTATCTTTAGAATCACTCCATTCATTTTCTAAGAGTGCAACTCATTAACTACTTCATGTAAGACCACAACACCATCCAAGATGTTACGTCCTTGCATAAACGTTGTCTGAGTCGGACGGACCACATGATCTGCAACCGTATTAAGCCTTATTGTCGCAGATTTGATGAATATTTTGAAGCAGACGTTAAGAAGAAGGCAGATAGGTCTATACTGTTGAATCCTAGCCGCTTCATTAACCTTTGGCAACAAAATTATCTCCCCGAAATTAATGCGAAATAGCTCCAACTGTCCAGCATGCAAGTTTGGTAACAAGTCGAGCAAATCCGCTTTAATCAATTCTAAAAAATACTGATAAAACTCAGCTGGAAATCCATCCGGACCCGGAGCTTTATTATGCTCCATTAAGAAGACCGCCTTTTTCACCTCCTCCTCGGAATAAGGGGCGGTAAGATAAGCGTTCTCCTCATCGGAAACTTGAGGAATATCCTCTATCCGAGATTCGCCCAGTGAGAAATCACTCTCATCGGGCTCTGTGAATAGATTTTTATAATACCTCATGATGCAATTTTTGAGCTGTCCATGGCCTTTAATCATTCCTCCTCCTGGTCTAGAGAATGAATAAGTTTCTTCCTATATCTGCCATTAGCTAGACTATGAAATTATCTCGTATTCGAATCTCCCTCCAGTATGAATTGAGCCTTTGATCTTTAGTACCACTTGATCTCCTCGTCACGGAGGATACCCACCATCTCCGCATTGTATTGTTTTTTAATTCAATCTCATGTGTGGACAGTGGTCTCCATTCCGCAAGAGACTCCAGATCGTCAATAATAGATGACAACCGAAGCTTCTCTTTTTTAAGAAGTCCAACCTAATGTCTTGCCTATCCTCTTAGGTGTTTATGCAAAACACATATTTTATTATTACACTTGTCTAAAGGAGTGGCTCCATTGACCGGACGCGCCCATACCATTTTAACCATGTCATCAAAACCATCACGGTTTAACCATCCAAGTTCAAATTTGAACTGATGACTACGGTGGGTGTTTTGTGATCCTGTGGTTAGTATGGGAGTATGATCTGATAGTGATTAAATACGTTGGAGAACCCTTACTAAGGCCATTGGGAATTTAGATTCCCAATCAGAATCCATCAACACTCGGTCCAACTTCTCGTATGTCGGCTCTGCGAGATTATTAGCCGGTAAATGGCTGCTAGTTTATGGATGGATCGAGATGATAAATGACTTATGTGTGTGTGGGTTTCTTGAGGATTGATGGGTGGATGTGTTATGTTTTCCTCCAGGTTAGAGAGCTCTGCCTCTGTCCTTCCAGAGATGTGTGCGACTCTCCCAGCTGCTAGGGCATCTAAGCCTTTTATAGGCAACGGATGGTGAAGATAACGACGTCCTATGCGTGTGACTCCGTCATCTTCGGCATAGTTGCTTCTGAGTATATCTTCTCTACCGCCGGTCGCTCGATCTTCATTCCTCCCTCTGTGTGATTCTTATCTGTTTGATTCGATGAACAAAAATAATTTTTTTTTAATTAAATGAACAAAAATAGTTGACAAAAACATCTTGTTAGCTAGTACAAGCCTGGACGTATTCATTAGTATCTTATAGGGAGCGTTTGGTAGCCTGGGTAAGGCCCAGCCAGGGCCCTGGTGTGCAGAGCCAGGCAGCCTGTTTGGTTCCATGCAGCCATTTTTTCGGCCCGCACACTGCTCAAAGCTACGCTGAGCCAAGCACGCTGGAAACTGCCGATTTGGCAATTTTTCCAGGGCCAGGCCGAGCGCAAGGGCGCATGCGGGCGTACATGCGGGAGACGCCGCATCCCTTCCCTTCGGGAGCACGCGTCATAAATCCCCTCACCGTCCACTCGCCCATTCATTCAACTCGCTCGCCCTCTCTCACCTTCTCACCGCTTTCCGTTGGCAGTTCCCCTACCTCCGACAAGAGCATTAGTCGGCATCTCTCAGCTTAGGTGGTACTAGAAGTCGGCAGCCGAGCATCTCTCATCGTCAAGCGCGCTGCATCTCCTCATCGTCGACCTTGGTTCATCTCCTCTTCTTCGACCTCTCTCCATCAATGGTGGTAAGAGCCTTCCTAGCTATTCCCACACTAACAGCTAGTGTAGATCTGTAGACCGGACTACATAGAACAACATAGATTGATATGCATAGCAGATCTAGGCCGATTTAGGATTCAATCTTGTCTAGGGTTTGATTTCTTTGCACCTTGTATTGTTGTAGTTCATTGATTAGGTTGTGTTTGATGACCCATGTCTGTTTTTTTTGACTTTGTTCATCCTCTAATGTGGTGGGTAATTAGCCGATTTGGTTATATCATTTACATGGCGTGTACAATTAGGGATTTGATGGTGTATTCGGCTTTGGGGGTACTTTGTGGTTAACTTATTTTCGGCCATTAATGAACACAGAGGCAGCATCATATTAGGGACATGGGGCACTAAACTGAAGTTGCATACACAACTTAGTTGTGAATTTTCTTTGGTTTAGCCCCCCAGCTCTAGCAACATGCGTCCATATACTAAGGCCTTCTTGATTTTGTGGTTGTTCATTTTTATTCCGGAGCCAATGATTTGATAAGCTACCATGTTAACATATAAGGAAAGTACCAACCAGTTTTCTTGACATAGTTGTGGCATCTACTTACGAGGCTTGCATCACAATTTAGGAGTTGATTCCGTAATATCTTGTGCAATGTATAAGCAGATATCTTCTTCATAGCTCTTCGTACTACAGAGTCAACTCCTGAACAATGTTGAGTCTACCCTTGATTAAATTCGGTCTGTGTTCTTATTTTTCATGCCGATGATTATACTGTAGCACAATTCATGAGGTGGGACCTTGTGCAATGTAGGAGCACATTTCTTCCGCGCGGCTCTTGGTCCTTCCAAGTCATCTCCTTCACAATGTGTGTTGCCAATTAATGAGGCTCAATTTGGCAGCGATCATCACAACGTTGAGTTTGCTCTTGGTCGAAGATGACGACTTTGACACCACAGTAAAGGGCAAGCGAAGCACTGCGTACACCACACAACCAACAAAAGGTGTGAACTAGTCACAAATAGGTGTGTGGCTTTTTTGTTCCTTTTGTGGGCCTGTCTAGTGCCGACGAGATCTTCTTTGTCTTTGATCACTGAGACCATGAATTTAGTTCTTTAATGCGCAATGTACAATGTCTTATGATGCGTTATAAGCCATATCAATGATGTTTTGACATTCTGCTTTGTTCTAGGAGAAGGGGAAACAAACTGCGGACACGGTTACGATCGAGACGAAGAACTTCAAAAGGAGGAAGAACACCTATGGCCGGAAGAAGGATCCTGTCTCACCCAACCACTTCTACAAAGTGGTGGTTGCACCACAGTTAGGAGTCCTTCCTATTCCTGATGCCTTCAGGACATATCTTGGTAAGGTGCCGGGGAAGATCACGCTCAAGACGAACACAGGCTGCGTCTGATCTATCCAACTCAACGAGTTCAATGGGAGAGCATGCCTTGATCATGGTTGAGAACCTTTTGCCTCAACATTGGTCTTGCCTACAACCTCCTCTTGAAGAAGCTTGGACCAATGGAGTTCAGAGTCATCACTCACTAGTAGGAGAAAGCCTACTAGTGACGAACAAAATTTCGTTACCGCTGGCCAACAAGGCTTCGCCAGCGCTACCCCGCCAGTGGTAGCCGCTACCGCTGGCGAAGCCCTGTTGGCCAGCGGTATGGAAGAGCTACCACTGGCGAACATCTCATGTTGGCCAGCGGTAACCATTTGTGTTGGCCAGCGGTATCTTTTATGTTGGCCAGCGGTAACTATTTGTGTTCGCCAGCGGTATGTTTTTTGGGCCAACAGATTGTTCGCCAGCAGTATGTCTTATGTTGGCCAGCGGTAACCATTTGTGTTCGCCTGTAGTTCTCACCAACAGTAGTATATTTTCTGAAAAATACTTTTTCCCCGTATATTCGTATTCCAGCAATATATACAGGTACAGCAGTAGTATGTCAAATATATTCGTTACCAAAATTAGTTTTCATACATTACATTCATATAGGTCATTATTCAATAGTTTAGAATACACCATTACGTCAATCATTTCTAGAATGGTACAAAATGATCGCCCCTATTGTGTCGATGTCGTCGTCACCATAGCCGTGTGTCCATGTCGTCGCTAGCGCAGCCTCGTGTCCATGTCGCCACAAAAGCTCGTGCCCATGTCGTCGTTGGGGCAGCCCCGATGTCGTTGCCGTTGCTGCAGCCCGATGTCCTTGCCGTTGTCGCGTGTGGACGTCGGTAGGTAAGAAAGCTAAAGATACAAAACTGAAAGCGAGTCAAGAACTGACCTTGAATCAATACTACTTCATTAATTAAAACATACAGATACTCCACAAAGTTAGTCCATAGGATGATCAAAATTCCTAGTTGTAGTGTATGTAAACAACAGAACTCAAAACCCAAGAGGTGATAGCACCATGTCAAAATCATTTATTACCTAGGTAAATTTAACTCTTAGTCTCGAAAGTAATGGAAATGGCATCATTTACAATGAGGAACTAGGAACACCACTAATACTTACATAAAGAGAGGTCTGAACTTGCTCCAGATGTTTAGTCATACTTGAAACAACATTTATCATGTTGTGCTTGGCAACATACATTAGGTCTGCAAAGGAGATGCCCTGGAGAAGGATTAACACTTGAAAATGAATTGTACTTCAACAAAATATTGACAGACATCTTAGGATATTGTAGTTGTTTTAATAATAACAGATGCAGCTTTTTAGGAACCATGTATAAATTAGATTGCATCTATGAGGACAATAAATGATGATAGTTACAGAGTAAGCAGACAGATCCTATAGATTTGGCAGCTATTGGTATTATGAGCATTACAGAAACATAAAGCCATGATGGGAAGAAACATACTTTCCACCACATATAACCATAACCCAGTGCCCCAACAGTTGCTGCAGGTACTGTTAGTCCTGATAATCCTGCAAAAATATTGAGAACATTGTCACCATGAATGTATCACAACAATTTAATATTTTTTAAGCACACACCATAGGTAGGCAATTTGGCTACAATAATCTACACAAAGGTAACATAGGCTGAATTCAGTACCTACAAAAAATTAATCTTATTCTAGCACGAGATGATTAAAAAGTACTATAGCAAAGTTCAGTGTAAAAATAATGTCTAGAAGTAGGAACTAAATTAGGATGAGTGAAATGAATAGAGCATATAGTGCATGAACAGCTAATGATAAGACTAGGATGTTCCCTACGGGATGATGTGTCGCCAAATCTAGTACATACAATGTGACATTTTA
>JAPCYS010000742.1:0-70300 GCA_028641055.1 Alopecurus myosuroides | reverse complement strand
TTGTCGAATCTGCATCTCAACAAGTCCCTCGGGTGAACCCATAGGGTTTCGATTAGGAGAACGTGGGGCGCTGGTGACAATCGGTCGGCTAGACAGGGGGATTTACCCAGGTTCGGAAGAGGTACTCTTACTCCTGCCTCTGTCGATCTATTAACGAGTAGATCAGTTACAATGGGGGGTTGCTCAAGTCGAGAGTATGATCTCGATCTCAAGGCTTGGTGGTGCGGTATTGCTTGCCCTCCCCCTGGTGGTTCTCCTGGCTTTATATAGATAGCCAGGTCTCAAACCGTGCCCGGGGGGATACAAACCCTAAACCTAAGTCGGTTACAGGTTTCCTTTCTTAACTCGCAAGGCTTTGCGGGTGGGCTTTGATTGGGCCTTCTAGAACAGTCCATAGCGCCTCCTTTGGAGCTTGGGCCTTGGGCCTGAGACCGGCTAGGCTCACCCGACAGGCCTAGGATCCATCCCTTCGTCAGTAGCCCCCGAGCATTTACTCGGCTGAGAATCTTTCGGGTGGACGCTCAAAGTTTATCTTGATTTCTTCTCGACTGGTGGCTTCAATCGTTTGAAGAGGATGTGTATCCTGTATGTGAGGAATTTCTTGTACTCGAGTATCGAGAAAATAAAAGTGTCTATGTGTTGGTTGTTTTCGCAGAAGGATGTGGCTCAGTTGCTTGGCTCTCCCGAAAGCTCAGGGCGAATTAAGTGCATCAAGGGCAAAAACAGTTCTGGCCTACACAGATTCAAGACCTCCGACTCGAATCTGGTGAGGTGATCATTGCGACTGGGCCGTGGAGGTCTTACCGAGTCGAATTTAACCTAATAGGGTACCCGGCGCGTCCGCTAGGATTTTTCTTCGTGTTGTTGACATGGAAAATTACCGGAGGTCGCAGCTTGAGTGCGATTCCAGGCCTTCAAGGAAGATCTTTTGGGTCTTACCTTTGTATCGAGAGGATACGGCATCCGGATGTGCCTAGTCGGCAGAACGATCCAGGGTAAAGATGTGTATACATCGTGTGCTAGAGTGGCTGGGACCGCTCACCCGTGGACATTTCCTCGCGAATTTGCGAGTGAATAATATTTCCTTGTTTGGAATTTATGCGAAAGAGTTTTTTCGCGTCTTGAGGTATTCAAAAGAAAGAAATTTCGTGTTAAGGAGTTCATGCGAAAGAGTTTTCGCGCCTTGAGATGTCCAGACGAAAAAAAATCGTGTTATGGAGTTCATGCGAAAGAGTTTTCGCGTCTTGAGATGTCCAAACGAAAGAAATTTCGTGTTATGGAGTTTATGCGAAAGAGTTTTCGCGTCTTGATATGTCCATACGAAAGAAATTTCGTGTTTAGGATCCTACCCGAGAGAGTTATCGGGTTCGATGACACACGCAATGACGTCATTGCGCACTTTGCTCTGACTCCTCCCGATGGGACGTGACGGAGCGAGAACAGACGTGCTGGCCCACGTTGTCAGATTTTTGCGCGAGCCGCACGCTGTAATTGCGCACGATCTATTGTTAAGATCGTGGCACGAAACAGCTTTCACCGCCTCCTCGTTTCCGCTTCACGCGTGGCAGCTGTGATGAGTGCCACGTTGCTTGATGAATGGCCAAGATCAAGTGGCTCCGTGTATATAGACTGTCCTTAGGTGGAAAGTAAAAATCTTCCGGTCATTTGCTTCTTTGCCTTCTTCTTCCTCGCGCCCATCTCCTCTTCTGCAAGCACGCACCAGTTTCCATGGCGGGAGGAAGGAAACGCAGCGCTGCTGCTTCATCCTCGAAGGCGCCTGAAGATGCTCCTGCGCCACCCGCTCCGCGCTCAGGCGACTGGCGCTCGGCCAACACGACGAACAAGAGCATCAAGGAGATGCAGAGGTAGGGACTGCTGCCTCCCGAGGCCAAGAAGCGAGTTCGTCTCGGCAAGAAAGAAGAGGTACCAAACCCCATGTGAACGAGCGCGTGATCTTTGCGGATCACGTCTCGCGCGGGCTCTCGCTCCCTGTCGTGGGATAATCACGGCAGATGTTACCGGGGGTAACTGATCTAGGGGCAAGTCGACACAGGTATTTGGGAGAGGATTTAGCTTGAAGGAAGACATGGCGAAGAGCAATCTAAGAGCCGGAACACAACTCGCCGGATCTCGATATGATTATACTGGACACTCGATAATAGGTGTTACAGTTATGACTTGAATCTCTCTCAGGCGAAGCCTAGGGGTTGGTTTATATAGTACTCATACCCCCTTTGGCTTGCCATACAAAGCGCTCCTTGAGTCCTACTCGAACTCTATATACAAACCTAACTTTCCTTACCATAACCCACAATCCGGGTTACGATCCTTACAAGCCCTGGGCCTTTCTGAAGCTTCTTTGTTCTTAGCCGGATTTGGTCCATCCGCCGTTTGGGCCGGATTACACCTGGGAGTTGGCATACCGGGTTACTATCCCCTCATCAGTAGTCCCCAGGATAGCGCGGGCTTCATGGATTCATTCTTGAGGCGCTCGCTATCCCGATAGCTCGATCCTTCCTCGAACGCCTAATGGGCCTTTCCATATTTGAACCCTTGCTCCGAACGCCCACAACGCCAAATCCGCGCGGATAATTACTGTTCCGCAATTTCCGGCTTTCTGGCCGCGGGTGAGCTCACCACCTCCCTTATAAATATCAGCAGAGGGTAACCCTAAACCATTCACCTCGTTTCGTCATTTCTTTCTCCTCGCTCCCTCACAGTTCCGGCCGCCGGGCTCACGCGCGCTTCCAGAGATAAGGCCACCTCCGGCCGCACCCGACCTCGAGCTCTCCAGCGCCGCCATCGAGCCCCGCCGCCACGCTCTTGTTTCTTTCATCAAGGACTGTGGTGAGACACTCAAGCCGCGCCGCGCACCGGCCTCAGTTCGGACCTCAACTCCTTCGGTAAGCCCCTCTCAACCATCCAACTGAAACCGGCAATTTCATCAATTTGACCAAGATTGGATCTGAGTCAACCCGCAAATCAATTTTAGGGAACCATCAAATTAGTCCGCTTCGATAGTCCTTAGCTTCTTCAAGCACCTGATACGCAATCACCACCCATTTCCGCGCCCTTATTAACCATTAAACTTCATATAAGATTACTTGCAAGTCCTTCGATTCTAGATCCGTTCCGCCTTGTTTTCTCCGCCTGCCGCATTAACACCCGGATAATCCTTCTTTTCCAGTTAATCCCTCCTCAGTAAGGTATGGGCAACCATCCATGTTCACCCAACCCACCTCAATACGTAAGTAATTAACAATTTACTCAACTTCATCCGACACCCGGAAAATCTTCAGCACTTAGCTTCGTAGCGCATTACCCGGTCTTGTTTTAGCCTTCAGCGTCTTAATGTCTCCAGATTCAAATGAGTTGATGTTCCGAATCTTACCCCACACATTTCTTGTCCCTTGCAGGTCAGCTCCATGGCTCCTAAAAGACAGGGAAAACACCCGGCTCCTGCAAAGACCTCCCAAACCGCTTCTGCCGACTGGGGCCGGTCTTCAACAACGAAGGCCAAACTGGATGGGATGGCCGAGCTAGGAATCCTTCCTTCCCAAAAGGAAATACACTGGAGGGCTCCTGGCGATGAGACCCGTCCCACTCCTACCGGGAATGAGGTAATCTGCTTTACCGAGCACGTGATCCGGGGGTTCCGTCCTCCGGGTCACCCCTTCTTCCGAGAAATCCTAAGCCACTACGGCCTCCGGGTGTTCGACATAGGGCCTAACTCTATGCTGAACATCACCCACTTCATAGTCTTGTCCGAGTCTTACCTGTGCATTCAACCAAGCCTAGCTCTTTTTACCGAGTTATTTTACTGTGAACCGTGCCGCGAGAGCGATGACGGAGCAATCCTTACTTGCGGCGGGTATCTATCCAACGCCGCAAGCACTCGCTGATGCCAGCCCTTAATCTGAACTCCCACGCCAAAAATTGGCAGCTATCCTTCTTCTATTGCCATGATACCTCTCCGGATGGCGAGAGGAAATTGCCGGGTTACTCGGAGACCCCCCTCGAACCCTCCGCGTCTTTCAATGCTTTTGCGCCTGATCCTGATAGGGAAGCGATTCAGCCCCTTCTGGCCAAATTAGCAGCTTTCTCAGCCCATGGCCTTCTCGGGCTCAACTTAGTAAAGACCTGGGTGGAGTTCCGGGTTCAACCCAACTCCATTCGTTCAAAACTGCTGCACGAATACTCGGGCCATATCACAGACTCCCTCCGCTACTCCACCAAAAACTTCCCTGCCGGTAACACCATCAAGACCATCAAGGGCTTCTTGGTGGAGAGATTGGACGTCATAAAGAACACCGCCGGGTTACCCCCGTTTACTCGGGAGAATCCCGCCCCAGCGGTGAGTCCTGCCCCCTTTTTCTTATTTCAGTACTTTCGTCCGCTACAGCCTTTAACCATCATTTGTATTTACCTGTTTACAGGCTGACGATCCCTTCTGGAAAGTCGAAAACTCTCCTCCTTCTCAAGACCCCGAAGAAGAGGTCGAGTCTGTGGATGATGATGAGGGTATTCCTCCATAACCTTTATACCTGCCTTTTATCTGTGCTGTTTCCCTTATCTGATACTTACTCGGCTTTCAGGGTCGGGGGATGACGAGGAGGAAGAAGAAAATGACCCGGAAGCCACCGAGTCTGACCGGGAGCCTCCAGTTGGAAACAAAAGGAAGGCTAGAGGGGTAGTTGAAAAGGTTCCCTTCTCTTCTGTGTCTCGTGCGCCTTACTCCTTTGCTGCTATGCATGAACTTAACGAGCGATTATCACATTCACCCTTCTTGAAGGATCCTCTTCCGACTAAACGTAGGGTGACCCGGAATTCTCCGGGGGATGATCCCCTTAACCCGGGTATTCCCACTTCACCTACTCATCGAGCCAGTACCCCTCCAGCTCAACCTTCCCAATCTCCTCAGCGTCACCCGTCTCCTACTCATCCACTTGCCGGGCAATTTCGCGTCCCGCAGCCAGTGCTCTTGCCAACGTCATCCGCTTCCAGTGGCGAACTTCCTCCGGACTACGCCGTAAATACCGGGTAACTACCTTTATTTGCATTTTCTCGTACTTGTTACCTTTCCTTTTTCGGTACCTTCCACCGATCCATGTCCTCCTTCTTGTCTTCAGCGCCACAGTTACGCTGAGCGACCAGGATATTCCTGAACCGGAAGGACAGGAAGAGGAGAAGCCGAGTGATGACATGGACGTTGAGATTGAAGACGAGGCCGAGGACGGAAAAGAAGAAGACCCTTTCAAGGACCCAATTCCACCGAAAACTGCATCACCCCAGCCCTCTGAAGAAGTGGACGAAGACATCATCTTGGAGACCAAGCCGGGCTCTCCTAACCCGGACGTTCAAACGACCCGGGTTTCGACCCCCAGACCCGGAACAGCTCCTCCACAAGAGGGCCAATCCTCCGGCCCTTCTCAACTTCGTCCTGAAGACATGACCTTTGCTCAGATGCTAGATGCCCTTCATACCTTGAAGGGTGACGAAGAAAACTTACTAGATGCCTTAATACTCAAGCACGAGGTAATCCCGACTAACACCAATTGATTCCATATATAGTCCCCAAGTTCCGAGTAAATTACTAGGTAGCTTGCTTGGAACTTTGCATAATGTTTCTGGCTGACCCTTCTTCATGCTTCCCTACAGGACTATGTTTCACAGTTGGAGAAGAAACTGGCCAAATCCACCAAGCTTGCTGAAAAAGAAGCGGCCCTTCGTGAAGCTGCTGAGACTGAGGCTCACAGGTGCCAGAAGATGACGAAAAAGTACAAGAAGAGAGCTCGTAAGGCAAAAGGCAAACTGACAACTCTTTCTGCTCAAATTGATGGTGTTTATCGTACCGCAACTGGTAAGATTTTTGAATTTCACCTTTTGTGACTCGGATTACTTTGATTTGAACAACTGCACTTGTTTGCCTACTATCTTTGCTTCTTTTGCCTTTTTTAGCAGGGCCACATGACGCTGCCCCCGAAGGAGATGATGCTGCCAAGCTTAAAACCATCAAGAATACTCTTCGCCAACTTTGCAGCGGAGTCAGTTGGATACTTGACGAGTTACGTCTGCCGGGTATCAGGCCAGATAACATGAAGAAGTTACTAGAAAGCTGCTCTACCATCCCCGAATGGATTTGGCATTGGAAACGGTCCTCCTGCCGCTTTGGGGTAACCCGGGGACTCGCGTTAGCTAAGGCCTACGCTCCCAAGCTAGAGCTGTCCAAGCTTATGAGCGATTCCCAGAGTTCAACTTGGATGGGTCCAAGTTTTTGCCAAAGGACTTCAAGGCTATTCAGAAAGAAGTCCGTCATCCGGCTAGTGTTATCGCTGATGCCTTAGAAATTGATGTGATTCTTCCGGCTTATGATGCTAATGACAAGGTTGTCAAGGCTGACCGCCCCAGCCGTTCGATATGCTTGTCCGTTGGAGGGAGGAAGCGATCAAGTTAAAGGAAGAAGCCGCCAAGAAGGCCGAGGTCGACTCTGCTCCTGCAACTTCTGCTGCGCAGCCCGAGACTGCTACTGATCCAAGTGGCACCAAGGGCAAGGCCAAGGTGGATCCTGCAGCTTGAAGTAACGCTTATCATTCCACATGCGTCAATCGGCGAAGCGTCGTTTACAACAGCTTTACTATTCGTTTAAGCAGAGCGCCTGTGCTCTTTTGATACTTTTATGATATTGTAATACTTTGAGTTAAACTCCCGATGCACTTTGCGCCCCTTTGGGCTTTTGATGAATGTATCTTTGCGTTTTCTTATTCTTGATATCCACTTGCTTTATTCTCGATAACTTATACTTCTTTTTTCTTAGCAAAGCCCGTCCTCCGGGTTTCGTCTGAGACCCGGATGCGTGGCTCGTTGTAATTTAATCGGCTGGATGATGTTGTTTCCTCATTAGAGCTCATAAGTCCCCAGCCCGGGTTTCCGCGTCTAGGACACATGATTGTTTCTTTTCAAGGAAACGAATCGCCCATCGCTGGATGCCCAAAACTTCAGGACAGCTTTTATGAGGTTTGAAGTTATGCTTGATAATCGTTGAGTTTCCGGCTGTAAGCCTTATACTCTGCATAACCTGTGGTTTAGATGACCCTTTCGACTATCTTGTACTATAAGCCGGCTTTCGCGTGGATACCATGTTGTTACATCAATACGAAAACTGGGTCAAACAAGTCCCTTTTGGGTCTCATGACTGATAGTAATCGTAGGCGAACAGATCATGCCACTTTGTTGCGAGTCACATCGAGCTTAAGTAAGAATAGACGAGAATTTTGGACTTCTTTGTCCGGTTATAAAGATTGTAGCCGCACTCGTTTTTTCGAGTTGCCGGCCCCTATAACTCATTGGCATCAAGGCCGGGTCTTTTTTGAGTTTGCAGCTGTGCTTGTAGGAGCAACTAGCCCTCAAGACCTAAATATTTTACGCCGTATAAATGACAATTGTCTCTTTTCTCGATAATCCCCTTTTTATTTGATATGAGAAAATTAGGCCAGCAAGCCGCCTCATTAAAAACCCATCCAGTCCCCAAGGGTGCCCTGGATAGGAAAAGTGCGTCTGAAACCTGCTGCCTGTTACATCATTTTCTGCTAAGTATAGTATGGACGTAGCTGAGCCACGTTCCATGGTCTATCTCTTTCTTGCATAGGTGCAGTAGTATGAGCAGTGTCGTTGACTGTGGCCGATTCTTCTCTTGCATCTACCAAGTAATATGACCCATTATGTAGACTCCGGCTTATGATGAAAGGTCCTTCCCATGGCGGCGATAGCTTGTGTTTTCCCTCGTTTGTTTGAACCAAGCGCAGGACCAAGTCTCCCTCCTGGAAGACCCGGCTTTTTACCCGCCGGCTATGATATCTTCGCAAATCCTGCTGATATATGGCTGACCTTTCTAAGGCTTGCTCCCTTTGTTCTTCTAACATGTCCACGGCGTCTTGCCGGTTCTTCTCGTTCTCCACTTCGACGTAGGCTGTCACTCTTGGTGAATCATGAATGATGTCGCTTGGTAATACTGCTTCTGCGCCGTAAACCATGAAGAAAGGCGTCATCTGGGTGGACCGGTTAGGTGTAGTATTGATACCCCAGACCACGGAAGGGAGTTCTTCAACCCACGCTCCAGCGGCCCTGATACAAGGGACCCTTAGCCGCGGTTTCAATCCTCGAAGTAGCTCTTGGTTCGCCCTCTCCACTTGCCCGTTGGCTTGCGGATGTGCCACTGATGCCACATCAAGCCTGATTCCATTGTTGCCACAAAATTTTTCCATCTCTCCAAGGGACATGTTGGTTCCGTTGTCAGTGATTATACTGTGGGGATATCCAAACCGGTATATGATTCTTTTCAGGAATTTGACTGCTGTGGCCGCTTCACAATTGGTAACCGGCATAACCTCCACCCACTTGGTAAACTTATCGACAGCCACTAAAAGATGTGTCTTCTTGCATGGTGACATATGGAAAGGGCCAACCATGTCCATACCCCAAACAGCGAATGGCCAGGTTAGTGGTATTGTCCGTAACTCCATAGCCGGCACATGAGTTTGGCGAGCGTACCTTTGACATCCATCGCATCTTGCCACTATCCGCTCCGCGTCTGTTAAGGCCGTGAGCCAGAAGAACCCATGCCGATAGGCCTTAGCCACAAGGGATCTTGTGGACGCATGATGCCCACAATCACCTTCGTGGATCTCCTTAAGGATTTGTCGGCCTTCTTCCGGTGTCACGCAGCGCAGAAAGACTCCTGTCGCGCTTCTCTTGTACAGCTCCCCATTGATAATAGTATATCCTTTGCCCGCCTCAAGATTTGTCTTGCTAATACTTCCTGCTCTGGCAATTCGCCCCGTGATAGATAGGCTAGATATGGCTCTGTCCACTCGGGAACAGTACGTATTGTAGCCACAAACTCCTCATCCGGGTCTCGATTTGCTAGTTCTTCCTCAGACTCGGATTTAACTGACGGTCGCCATAGCTCATCCAGGAAAACATTAGGTGGAACCGGCTCTCTACGCGAGCCGAGTCTGGCGAGTGCATCCGCTGCCTCATTTTTTCTTCTGTCTATGTGCTCTACTTCATACCCGGAGAAACACCCGGCAACCCTATCAACCTCTCTGCGATACGCTGCCATAGTGGCGTCCTTCCTATCCCAGGTTCCTGATACCTGCTGCACCACAAGATCCGAATCCCCAAAGCATCGTATCCTTCTGATGTTCATCTCCTTGGCTATCTTCAAGCCGTGCAGTAGGGCCTCATACTCGGCCACGTTATTTGAACAATCGAAGTGAATCTGTAGCACGTAACTTAGTTTGTCCCCCTTTGGCGACGTCAGCACCACTCCAGCTCCTGACCCTTCGTACTGCTTTGATCCATCGAAGTGCATGGTCCATGACTCGGAATTTGGGACTATAGTAGCCATTCCAGTGTGTGTCCAGTCGTTAACAAAATCGACCAAAGCCTGTGACTTGATTGCTGATCTGGGCTCGTAGCTGATATGATAATCTCCCATCTCTATTGCCCATTTGGCTATTCTTCCCGTTGCATCCGAGTTTCTGATGATATCCGACATTGGTATTGAACTAACCACTGTTATGGGATGTTCTTGGAAATATGGCTTCAACTTCCGGCTGGCCATAAAGACCCCAAACACCAACTTTTGCCAATGTGGATAACGCTGCTTTGCTTCCGATAACACCTCGCTGACATAATAAACCGGCCTTTGGACCGGGTATCCCTTCCTCGTTGGCTTGCTGTATGTCTACGGCAAACAGCTCCACGATTTGCCTCCAAATGCGGTGCAGCACATCTCGTGCTTCATCGTACTTTGCAAGCGCTTCCTGGGCATCCGCCCGCACTGGGGCCTTTGGAAGGCCCTATTCAAAGTGCGGGCTTTCTGCGAGAAATCGCGGGTGGAGACTGAACTTGGAGAGACGCTGCGCACTGGCGGCTTCGGAATCCAAGCGAAGTCGGATAGCCCGTACTTTGAGATGCACCTCATCGACTCCGCGCAAGGGTGGAGGAAGAAGTGGTTCTACGTCGTCGATAACAGCGCGGGCGGAGCTCATGAATTCCACCCGTTCGCTGTCTTGAAGCGGCAGAAGTCCTGGGCGCACAAGCTCTCAGCCGAAGAGAGCCGAATCGTCGCCCCGCTACTCGCCAAGGTGGCAGCCCTTCGTGACCAAACCGCAGGGGTTGCGCTGAACGGGTTGCATCTGGCGAGTGTGTTCCTCAAGTGCAGGATTCAACCTCTACAAGAGAGGCCCTCCACCATGTGGGAGTACCAGGGCGTCGAATACCCTAGCCGTGTGGGCCGAGAAGAACTTTCGAATGTTGAATTCGAGAAGAAAATCGCGGCCATCACCAGACTGAAAGTGGGCGAGACCTTCCCTGACTTCCCTATCGCAGCATTTGAAGCTTCGAGACCTCCTCCATCCGAAGTAAGTTTGATTCTTTTTCTGTCTTTAACTTTTTCTCTTTGTCCGAGAGTTTGTCGACTGAGTTTCTTCTTCTTGTTTTCTTGTTTCCTTTCTATAGAGTTTAAAGGTAGCAACCTGCTACCCGCCAGTTTCTGGTGAGGAAGCCTCGGACTTGTTGGCAAGTAACCTGGAGGTTCCCGTTGACACCAGCGTTGCCGACGCCGATTCGAGTTCTGAGCACGGCTCTTCGGATGACGTGGAAGAATCGAGTAGCGATCTCCACCACCGCAAGCGCCGCAGGACGGGAGACGATGAAGCCACTTCCAAGGATAATTCCACTGAGAAAGCGCCTCTCATCGTGACCCCACTGAGTGTGCGTGCTCCTCTTGCTCCCAAGTCGAAGATCCACACCGCCAGGAATGCGGATATGCTGGATGACGACGATGATGAGTAAGTTTTTCTTTCCTTCTTCGCTCTAGTCGAAAGTTTTCTTCTCGCTCTTCCTTATGTTGTTGTTTTTTTCATGATAGGCTTCAGTCCATCAGCCCTGGCCGGTTCGCTTCTTCTATTCCTCCCGCGAAGAGGAATGATGCTGCTGCGGGTGAAACCCCAATTGCTAAGGCCGTCCAGAACTCGCCGAGCCCAGCCCCCACAGCTGCGGCTACGGATTATAAGCTCCCTAGCTTTGCGGGTGGAGCCTCGGCTTCGAAAGAAGTGTCGGGTAGCTCGGCTGATCCTCTGTGCATTGTCCAGGGCCAGGTAAACCTTGCCATTTTCCTTGCATTCGGTACTTCGTTCATTTATGGTTTTTATCGGATGCACGATAGTGCTCCCGATAGGAGTAGCCCCCGAGGTTGTGGTCAACCGCTTGCGATTGGCTATAGGCTCAATAACTTAAGCTTCTTTCCTTTCTTGATTTTATCGGGTGCACGGCAGTGCTCCCGATGGGAGTAGCCCCCGAGGCTATACTCGACTGTTTACAGTCGTGAATAGGCTCAATTTCCTTCCACTTTCTCGGACTTCTTCATCTTTGTGTTTTGGAGTCTCTACTTGACTCTCTCGTAGCCATTGGTCGCTGCGTAATTTCGGCTGAGGCAGATTGCGTGATCCTTCGGGCGGATCGTGATCGACTCGTCTTGGATGGCCAAGCTCTCCAAGGTAAATTGACCCGTTCCTTCTACTTATTCTTTCTGATCGTGTGAATTCCTTTAGGCTGAAATTTGTTGCTGTGTAGCCCAAGTCGATTTTCTGAAGGCCGAGAAGACTGATGCTATCACTCGGGTGAACACCCTTGAGGCTGAGTTGGAGGCTGCTCGAAAGGAACTTGAATCCTCTCGCAAGAAGTCGACTGACCTCGAGGGAAAGCTCGTTGAGGCCCAGGATGCTCTGAAGCGACTGGAGGAGGCTGGCACCAAACAGGACAATGATCTTGTTGGCTTCATTCGTCCTCGGGCTCAGAAATTCGCTGGTAGGTCTTACTACAATTCCCGTTGCGCTGCGATTAGATCGGTTGCCTTTTTTAGTTTAATGACGTCTCTTTGCAGATGTCCTTGGCGTTGCGTTGGAGCTGCCCGGGGTTCAACGGGTGGACGCCCTGACGGATTCTTGCGCTCAGCTTCAGAGGCACGCGAGTAGGATCTGCTCCCTTGTTGGCGATGCCATTCGAGTGTTGACGCAATTCGTCTTCTGGTTGATGTCGCGGTTCCGTCCACGCTGGATGGTCGCCTGAAGGTTTTCTTGGAGGATGATCCCCTTCAGGCCTACTCGGTCGCCCAGTCTGAGTGCGGGGCGAAGACTGCTATCCAGTTTGCGTTGGCGCACGGAGTCGCAGGCTTGGACGAGGCATACTCGAACCTTTCCGTCGATGCTACCACGGGCAGAAAGGTAGCGCTTCGTCCTTTCGGCGATCCGGCTAGAGTCCTTGCTCAGAAGCTATCCAACTTGATTGCTCGTGCTATTCGCAAGGGGCAACCTGTTGCGAGTGGCAGCACTTCTGCAGTTCCATAGGATAGACTTCATTTAGTTTGCTCTTCTGATGTAATGAACCTTGGGATGTATTCCCGTATTCTGCCTTTAATCGAAGTTACGTTGATGTCTAAAATTGTCTGATTATTGCGATTGAAACGGCATGAGCTCCCGATGGAGTAGCCCCCGAGCACCTGTTAAGTAGGTGGTATACTTATCGAGTGGGGTCTTGGAGAGTATCCTAACTTGTTTCATTTCCTTCCAGGTTGTAGGTCATAACGCAGAATCTTCGAGTGGATCTGCCGCACGAGTAGATCCCCTTGTTGCTGATGTTGGTACATTTGCCGGCCTCCGTGATCGTGTCGCGGATGGTGAGCGCAAGCTGAAAGCTTTGCGTGGAGTGGCTGATGTTGCTAAATCAAAGCAAAAAGTTTGCGGCTGAGCGTGAATAGTTCGTGATGGAGGAGCTAGCTGCTGTTACCAAGGATATGCTTTGTAAGCACACTAGCCCCTAGCACTTTTTTGTTTTATCTTCCCTTCACCTTTTGACCTTTCACGCTGTTTTTCGCAGTTGTTGAGCCTGATGCTCCTTGTGAAACTCATTGGGTAGATAACCACATTATTCATGAGGCGAGTAGCTCTAAGCCACATGCGAATAACTTTTGGTCTGACCGCAACCGCGGCTTTATTCTGGCTACTTTGAAGTATCGGGCTAGCCTGGCGAGGCTGCTTGTGGATTCTTGTCGCGAAGCCTTGTCTTCTGTGCATCGGACGTTCTACCCGCTAGGTATTGTTCCAGAGAAGTTAAGCGACCTGCTAAGACTGTTTGGCCGAGTTGGTGAAGTTCGCGAATGTGTTCGTCAGCAGCTCATCTGCGGTGCAGAAGTGGCGCTCGTTTTTGTTCGATTATGGCATCCCGAAGTCAATTTTAGATCCGTGGCCAGGCTCCCCAATTCTCCAGTCGATATGATTCCTCATTATGAAGTCGTGTAACCTGTGGCTGAGGAGATCATTCAACTGACTTCTGAGGAGATTGAACACAAGCTGGCTGAGAGGGCTGCTCCTCATTAACTGTACTTGTAGGATGTAGATGTCATGTTACACTGTATATTCCTTCGAGAGTCTATAAGGTGTGAACCTTGTTTGTACCTTGTATTTGTAAATTTCCTTGTAATACTTAGTTAGGCGTAGCCCCCGTGCATTTGGGGTGTATACCTGTATTAAGCATGTAAAATGAAGAATACACGAGTAGCTATGGTTGAAAAACCATGTGTTTTTATTGATATGACTAAGAAGCCATGTAATTTTCTCGAGCTACAAAATGGCTAGTATAGCCTTATTTTCGCGAATATAATAATCCTAAGGACAGAATTTGCGGAGGTGCGCAACATTCCATGGATTGGAGTAGATGCCACCGGTCTCGGGGTTCTTCAGTCGATAGGCGCCACCCGGGATAACTTCGTGTATTATGAAGGGTCCTTCCCATGGTGGCTCGAGCTTGTGTCCTTCCTTCTGCTTGAGCCGCATCACCAAATCTCCTACCACGAAAGCTCTGTGGCGTATACGGCGGCTGTGGTAGTGGCGCAGCGACTGTTGATATACCGCGGATCTTGCGAGTGCAATGTCGCGTATTTCATCGAGTGCATCCACATCTTCAGCGAGTGCCTTGTTAGAGGTTTCTTCACTGTAAGCGACGACTCATGGGGCGCTGAACTTGACATCTTCGGGAAGGACTGCTTCAGCTCCGTATACCATGAAAAATGGCGTGTAGTTCGTTGATCGATTTGGTGTTGTGCGAAGGCTCCACAATACTGATGGTAATTCCTCTGCCCAGTGTCCTGCTGCTGGGTTTAGGCGGTCGAGTAGCCGTTTCTTGAGGCCGGTTGAGACTAACCCGTTGGATCGCTTGACCGTTGGTTTGCGGGTGAGCCACCGAGGCGAAGCTGAGGGCGTTTCCCTTTTCCTCGCAGAACTGTTGTGTTTCCTTTGTTGTGAAATTGCTTCCATTGTCGGTGATGATGTTGTGTGGTATCCCAAATCTGCACACGATGGATTCGAGGAATTTTACAGCGCATTGGGCGCTGGCCGAGGTGACCGGCATGGCTTCAATCAACTTTGTGAATTTGTCGACTGCTACAAGAAGGGGCGTATATCCTCCGGGTGTTGACTTGCGTAGTGGTCCTACCATGTCTAGCCCCCATTGTGCAAAGGGCCAGGCGATTGGTATCATGTGTAGTTCCGTAGCTGGGGCGTGCAGCTTAGGTGCAAATCATTGACAAGCGTTGCACTTGTCAACTAGGTCCTTTGCGTCTCTGGCCGCTGTGAGCCAGTAGAATCATGCTCGAAAAGCTTTACCCACAATTGCCTTCCAGCTGGCGTGATGTCCGCAATCTCCTTGATGTATATCTCGCAGTAGTTCCATGCCGTCCTCGGGTGCTATGCATCTCTGCAATATTCCTGATATGCTATGTTTGTATAGCTCTCCATTGAGCACTCGAAAAGGTTTGCTGCGTCGTACTATCTGTCGAGCCTCGCGAACATCTGCTGGGAGCTGCTTGTTGGACAAGTAGTCGAGGTATTTCTGCGTCCAGACTGGTTCGACCAGAAAAACTTGTCTCCAAATGTTGTGGCTGAGCTCAATCATAGCAGTTTGCGGGCTGACCTCTGTCTCCAACGTTGCGGGTGCTTCTCCTGGCTTTTTGACCATGACTAAGCGCTTGATCATCCTCTCGAAGTATATTCCACGCGGTATGGGTGTGTTGGTAGAAACCATGTTTGCCAATTTATCTGCTTCTTCATTGCTGGATCGTGCGATGTGCTTTAGTTCGCACCCTTTGAAACTTGCTTCGAGTAGGTTGTACATATCTCGATAGGCGACCATGTTTTCTGCAATGGCGTCGCACTCTTTCATTGTCTGCTGTACGATGAGGTTTGAATTTCCATAGATCATCAGTCGGGTGGCTCCACAGGCGATTGATGGCTCCCAAGTGCAGGAGATCAATCGTAGTCCTTGATGGGAAGTATTACCCAAATTTGTAGTTCGACTTAGTGGGAACACAAGAATACCGGTGAGACTTTAGCAATTGGGACGTCACTCCCAACCACACCTGTGTATCAACAAACTTGCAGCGAGAGTGGTGAGTGTAATAATGCAGTGAAAGTAAACAAACAGAAAGTAAATTGAGAGCAAGTGTTTTCCCAGTTTTCACCGGAAAAGAGTGAAAGTAAACCAGAGACTAAAACGCGGGCATGAGGTGACAGCGGGGTGTTACACGGATAAGATTGATCATGTAATAATGTTTTGCTAGCAGCGGGGCCTTTCTCTATCTCAGTTTTATGTAGGTGTGTGTTCCGTAAATTATGCGTACTAACCAAGAGAATTTGCACAAAGCCTATTGTCCTACCTGCCCATTTCACCGGGGCCAATTTGGAACTACAGGTAATTAAGGTCTACCCTTTCGAATAGCCCGGACCAACGCATTAACACTCCATGAACACACATAATCCTCAAACTAGAACATATCCCCTTGTTTTCCCTAGTTGTCACTTTAGGGTTCGCAGGTTCAACATAATAGCAGGTAATACACATTGCAGATAGATACCAAACTCAAATATATGATGTAGCAATGTAATTTCAGTACTGAAATCATGCCACTTGGGCCCTAGTAACAAGCATTAAGCCTAGCAATAGTGCATCAACATAAGACATAAGAATTCTCAAGACAAACCCCTAGATCCCGCATACCGGGTAGCAATTACATGATCAATCTCATCCAAAACCCCTCACACCTCACATGCCTACAGCAACTACTCACACATGGAGGGGGTGATGGAGCTCATGGTTGATGGAGATGATGGTGGTGATGATGATGGTGACGAAGCCCCTCGAATTCCACCTCCGGGGGTGAAATCCCGGATCAATCTAACTCCGAAATCGAAGATCGTGGTGGCGGCGGTGCTCCGTTTTGCGAACATCCCTCCCCTTCGAAACCCGTCAGTTTCTCGTATATATGGAGGGGTACGTCGAAGACCTAGCCGGAGTGGGCCATCTGGGCCCAAAAGGGGTGACCCCACGCGGCCAAGGAATCTGGCCGCGTGTGGGGCCCCCTTTTTGGCCCTCGGGTGGCCCCATCTGGTGCTCATTCCCCTTCTTTTCCATAAAAAGTTACGTGGTTTTCGTCCCCTGTGAAAAGTCCTACGAAAATAGACGGAAAGAAGACTTTTGCTAAAAACAGCGTCAGATTCTGTAGATTTATTCAATTATGGGGGGACTCCGGAGAGAAATACGTTGCAAAGTGCTTGGAAAAGTAGATGCATTTTGGGTGCATCAACTCCCCCAAGCTTAGCTCGTTGTTTGTCCTCGAACAACTCAAACGCAGTGCAGAAGCGATAAAAACTTTGGCAAGAACTTTGCATTGCATATGCATCATCAATTAATACTAGCAAATACTCAAGACATGATTCCTGTAACAAGTAGCAAAATACTAGCAAGTGTGCATCTACTCAGTGTTGAAGCATATATACCTGTTGCAATAGAAATAACATGAAGTGTTAATACTTGAATGAGTTTGCTCAATTGTAGACATAAACAAAGGCTTGTGCATCGCTGATGATTGAATCATATCAAGATTTTTGAGATCTGATTCTTTCATATGTTGACAAGTAAAATCATTGTGCTTACTACCTTGCTCTCAGTTTTGCTAAAGCATTAATTTTTCATTTTGATTCTTATGCTTGACAAACTACAAGTTGAAAGCCTCATGCCCCTTAAAAGCGAAGTCCCGCACCATGATTACTCAACTCTAGATTCCTAATAAGCCTTGTACAATCATTGTAAGTATTAATGACATCATAGAGAGCAGCAATTGGGGTACCTCTTGCCCCATGACATGGAAACCAGCCCATGTCAAAATGGCAAGACAAACAAATGGAATGGACTCACTATCCTTTTTTATGTCATTCACTATATGCATAGCTTCTTATTTTATTATAGGATATGTTGCGGAGTCCATTCTAGCTATAAGTAAATTTCCACCATGATATCGCATGGCTTGGGTTAGCGGCCCAATGCGTCTCTCTAATCATATATGATGAGGGGATAGTAACCCGGTATGCCGACTCCCAGGTGAGATCCGGCCCAAACGACGGATGGATCAAATCCGGCTAAGGACAAAGAAGCTTCTAGAAGGCCCAGGACTTGTAAGGATCGTAACCCGGATTGTGGGTTACGGTAAAGAAAGTTAGGGTTCGTATGAAGAGTTCGAATAGGACTCGAGAAGCGCTTTGTAAGGCAAGTCAAGGGGGATATGAGTACTATATAAACCAACCCCTGGGCTTCGCCTAAGAGAGATTCAAGTCATAACTGTAACATCTATTATCGAGTATCCAGTATAATCATATCGAGAGCCGGCGAGTTGTTTTCCGGTTCTTAGATTGCTTTCGCCATGTTCTCTTTCGAGCTAAACCCTCTCCCAAATACCTGCGTCGACTTGCCCCAAGATCAGTTACCCCAGGTAACATCTGCCGTGATTATCCCACGACAGTTGGCGCCCACCGTGGGGCCTGCGTCCAAAGGTGTTTACATCACGGGAGAAGCTCGGAAGAGCATGAAGAACCTCATCGTCGGAGAAATCTACGTCAACGGCAAAGGAGAGAAGATGGTAGACGATTCTGGCTGGGGGCCAGAGTCGGACCACCTCGAAACCGGATCCGTCGTGACAGTCGGCAGCATCAACGTCTTCATCGGTATGGTATGTACTTCCAGTTCGAATTGTGATAATATTGGATCTGATTCTATGTCAGGGGAAGACGCGTATGTCCGATCGGGAAAAGAAGAATCGATTGGAACAACGGGTCAGATAGAGAGGGAGGATGATACCGAGTCTATACGGGATTTGTCGGAGGATCGATATGAAAGGGAAACCAGCGAGGAAGAACAGTACGAATCTACACCGGGCATCATGCGCCGGGTTGCAGTTTATGCGGCTCCCGCGACCAATCTCAATCAAGAAAACGCGGCCGCGGCACCAGCTGGGGCGGTTCAGGCAGCGGCTCAGCAGCAAGGACCAGTTGACCCGGTCTTGGCCCAAGTCGATGGAGAGTCGGCGTCTGTCACCAGTCGCCCAGCGGACGAGGAGCGACACGCAAATATGTTCGGGTTCCAAGCAAACCGGACACCGGGGGCGGGACCCTCAAACCGCGTCACCCGGCTCTGTTTGATAATAACTTGATTTTGGACCCCACAGTCTTGGCCACAGTTATTACCCCGGAAAACGCGGCAGAACGTGTAAGAGACCTGGACGTAGCTCGTCGTGCATTGGAGCAGCAAAGAAGGCAAGTGGAAGCAGAAAGGCAGGGGATGGCAGCGCGGCAGCGGGAACTGGATGGCCTAGAGACCCGGCTTCGGGAGGAGACGACGAGGATTCACCAAAGGCACCGAACTATGTTACCGGCAACAGGAGGGGTTATCAACCCGACTGCCCTGGTGTTCACGCCTCAAGATCAGCCAATCCCACCGGCGAACCAAGGGACCATACCGCAACCAGCAACGGGAGTGCAGCCGGTAAACGCGCCAGCCGGATTACCCTTGCCTCGGGCGGGGGCGACAGCCGGCAACACCATGCCGCCTCCACCATCGCGATTCCGTACCCCAGCAGGTCACTACAACAACCCCATGGACAACGTGTACGCAGCAACGCTCGCATTAAACCAGATCCCTGTGGGAGACTCGCCTCATGCGGAAGGAACCCGACGAGCAATCGATCTACTACACACCGCGGTAGCACAGCAAGCTAATTATCCGGATCATAGGA
This sequence comes from Alopecurus myosuroides, assembly GCA_028641055.1. NCBI lineage: Eukaryota > Viridiplantae > Streptophyta > Magnoliopsida > Poales > Poaceae > Alopecurus > Alopecurus myosuroides. The sequence continues at coordinate 51,120 of JAPCYS010000742.1, read as the reverse complement.
GCGGGATGCATGGGACGCCGTACGCCAGCCAGCAACAGGGCCATGTTCAAACGAATGCGGCGCAACGAAGGGAAGAGCAGCAGCAAATGCCGCCTCCACCGCGTATCCAGACAGCACCAGTAGTATCAGCAGCGCAGGCGGTGGTGAACAGTTCCAGAGCCAGAAGAGCCGGGGCCGGGTCTGCAGCGCACGAGTTACCAGTGGTGCCGCACCCCGCGGTACCCCCAGCCGGGTCACGCGTTTCCCGGCAAGACCGGCCCCAACCACCCTTGCGGGACCAAAGTGCCTTTCGGACGATATCAGAGCAGAACCTTACCCGGAGAAGTTCAAAGAACCGGGGAAAGTAGTAAATTATGAGCCAACAATGGATCCAGAAACGTGGCTGAGCAGCTATGAGATGGCAATGTCAATTCGCAACGCATCCGAGAATCTCCAAGCCAAATTCATGTACTTAATGATGTCAGAGGGAGCAGCAAAGTTATGGTTCACCAACCTACCGGAAAAATCGATCAAATCGTGGGAGGAGCTAAAGACCGCATTCATCAAGCACTTTCATGGGACATGCAGAAAGTTATTTACTATTGATGATTTAGAAAGATGCGTTCAGAAGAAAGGAGAATCGGCACGCAGCTGGGTACGCCGGGTTATGGAGATACTCCACTCGTCTACGGATATCCAGCCTAAGGACGCGCTACAAGCTATGGCAAAAACATGTAAGTACGTTCCTTTAGTACAAAAGCTAACTCGCATGAAATCTAGTAGGAATGCAGCGGAGGTTACAATGGGAGAGTTAATGGATGCGTGCAACAAACACGCTGCAACGGATACCACAGAGGAGGAAGTTGACGACAAGAAAGCAAAAGCAAACGCAAGTAGCAGCGGGAAAACCGGCAATGGGTCGGCGCCAAACAATAATGGAAGTAGCCAAAACAAGCGCCCGTTCGACGGGAATTCCGAGTTTGTAGCCAACACGGAGGCCGGGTCTTCAAGACCTAGATCCGAAGGGAATTTTAATACTGGGAATCACAATGGGGACACTACCAAGGACCCCCAAGACCAAGCAACAGTTGGGACATATTTAGGATGGCGTGCCCGAAGCATAGCAGGAATGGCAAGCCGGCCAATCATTCATTGGAGCAGTGTGCCGACTTACAAAGGTGGAAGAACGAGGAAGTGAACAGGGCCATGCGAGGTGCGGGCCGAGGAGGAGGTCCGGGTCCAGGTGGAAATTCGGGCAACGGGCCGCCCCCAGCCGGCAATCCGCCAGTTGGAAATCAAGGTAACAATCAAGGGGGAGCGGGAGGATTTCAAGCTAACCCCAAACAGCTGGGTCAGTATCATGTGCACACTACTGGAGGTTCTAGCAAGGACAAGAAGATACTGAAACAAGCAGTTAATTCAGTCTCCTCCGCTGTTCCAAGATATTTGAGGTGGTCAGAGCAAGAGGTAACATGGAGCAGAAGAGATCACCCGGATAGGATTGATCACCCGGGAGTCTTGGCTTTGGTAGTGGCGCCACAGGTCAATGGTTACGAGCTGAAGAAAGTCTTGATGGATGGAGGGAGTAGTATCAATATCCTATACTGGGAAACTTTTCTGCGCATGGGCTTAAAGGAATCACAGTTGCAAAAAAGTACAACAGTTTTTCACGGGATAGTGCCGGGTCATTCGGCATGCCCCGAAGGAAAAGTGGCATTGGAGGTAGCTTTCGGGGAGTCAAAGGACAATTATCGAATCGAGTGGCTTACCTTTGAGGTAGTAAAGTTGCGCAGTCCTTATCATGCATTGTTTGGAAGACCGGCTTATGCCAAGTTCATGGCAAGGCCGTGTTATGTGTACCTACAGCTGAAGATCCCGGTCCTAAGAAGACCATCACCATATATGGAAATCGAGATATAGCGGCTGAATGTGATGAGGGAGATGCGGCAATGGCCGAGCAAGCTTGCAGGAAGGAAGAGCTCAAACATTACCGCTCCAAGGTGGACCTAGAAGAAAGGACGACGACAAAAAAGCCAACTCCTGAAGGGGACAAGGCAAACATTAGGGCAGAAAAGGACCTTAAGATGGTAGGTTTCATCAGGGGCGAGCTTTCCAAATCCCCTAACAGAGAAGAAGAAGTACTGCTACACGCAGCCGATCACGTTTCAAGGACGGTATACCCGGATTGGCTACCAAATCCCATATTCATTATGAAAGGGTCTAGCGAATGGAGAATACGTATCGGTCACGCCAGTGTGAGGCCGATTCTCGAGAATAACTAAAGCAGTGTAATGGGCGGCAGGTTTCATACGCACTCTTTTCCTATCCAGGGTACCTAAGGGGACTGGAAGGTTTTTAATGAGGCGGCCTGCTGAATCAAAAAAGAAATTTTTATCAATAAAAGAAGATGGTTTCGAGTCTTATCATGGTCTTTGCTTCAGTTACAAGTAAGTAACATTGTTACTATCAATACATCAGTATCATCGAAATACATTACATGAATATAGGTCTCCGGGGGGTGATCTGCTTCAATAAGTAATCACAAGACCCGGAGACCCGGCCATGATGCCTATGAGTTATGGGGGCTGATTACTCGAAAAAACGGGTACAGCTGCAATCCTATAACTGGACAAAGGAGCCAAATTTCTTGGTTATTCTTACTTAAGCTCGATGTGACTCGCACTAAAGTGGCATGATCTGTTCGCGTACGATCACAATCAAATTATGCAGCCCAGTGTGGCTTGCTTGATCTTGTTTTTTCGTATAGACGCAACGACATGGTATCCACGCGAAAGCCGGCTTATAGTACAAGATAATCAAAAGGGTCATCTAAACCACAAGTCCATGCAGAGTATAAGGCTAAAAAAGCCGGAAACTCAACAAATATTAAGCATGACTTCAGTATTTATGAGAACAGCTATTGGTCTTCAGCTTGGTAAACAGCAGTATGTCATCTGAGAAAGCCCACGCCCCCATAGCTCGTACTTTGGGTCATGGGACTGGGAACTTCGAAACAGAAACAAACTATTTAACTACCAAGGTCTGTAAACCTTAGTTGCCGAGTATTGGGGACTTAAAGAAAAGTCCATCTATCAAAACCTACGATACTCGGTTAACCGAGTCTCAAAAGGAAATTGAAAGCAAGAGTTCAAAGTATCGAGAATAAGCTTATACGTAACACAAGTATCGAGATTATCAAAAGCCAGGGAAGGCAAAGAGTTATCATGAATTAACAAGCGTACAGGCGTAGTATCAGCATCAGTGGCGCACAGGAGCACCACAAAAATCATCAGTCTTAAGAAAACGAAAAGCACTAGTAGCATCCTACTTGGCATCCTGAGAGCGATCTTCCGGGTCTAGATCTTGGACTTGCTCCTTGGCCTTGCCAGCAGTCTTGCTCGGGCTCTTCACATCTGGACGGACAGGCGGAGGCACGGCCGGTGTAGAGGTGGACGGCTTTGCGCCTAGCTCTGCTTCTCTCTTTGCGGCTTCTTCTTTCCTCCTGGCCAGGTCAGTCGACCATCTTTCCACCATATCAAAAGGAGGAGGTGCATCCACCAAAATAACTTTGCCCTCAGCGTCATAAGAACTCATGATCTTGTCCAGTTCCATTTTGTCGGCCAAGGTAGTGGCTGAGGAGCGTACAGCACGTTGAATATCTTTGAAGTCCTTGGGCTCAAACTTGGAACCGTCAGCTTTGAATTCTGGAAACCCGGATGTTACCTTGGCCGGTCAAGCTTAGGAAAATAAGCCTTCGCCAGTGTAAGGGCCCGGGTCATTCCAATCCGGCAAGCTGAGCGCTTCATTATCTCAATCCACCCAGGCACCGTTGAGAAGGCCTGCATAAGATTATCTCTCCCGGGTATACCTCAGAAGGCCACTTGATAGCATCCAGTAAAAGTTTAGTGCCGGCAAAAAATGTCCGAAGCACAGTCTTCAAAGTCTTAGCCTGAGTAATGGCATTCTCCTCCGGAGTAGCAAGGTTGGCACCTAAAATCGAAAAAACAAAGGCATATCAGTAATCTTGATTATTACAACAGCATGGTAGATATACGCAAGTTAACGGCAAATAAAAACTTACTCAGTAAGATGCGGTAGTGTCCGTGATCTGAGCCGACAAGTTATTCAGCGAAGATTGGGCAGCGTTGTACTTCTTCTTGTAAGTGGAGACATCTTTTTTCAGAGTCTTTACCTCTGCTTCAAGGGTCTCCCTACGCTCTACTTCAGCCTGTAAGAGCTGCTCAGCCTTAAGTAATGCTTCATCTGACTGAGTAATCTCTGCCTGCAAAGACCGGGCAAAGCTGTAAGCCGGATATCACGAGAGCATTTCCTCCGAGAAAATGATTACCGAAAAAATATTATGCGAAGTACCGAGAATAATTGCAAAAAATTATACTCGGAACTTGGGGACTAGTTGTATAATAAGGAGTATCAAGTGAAAGTTACCTGATGTGCTGCAGCTATACGTTCTAAAACAGTCCCTTCTGAAGCTTTCAAGGAGAGAAGAGCGCTCATCAGCTGGTTAAAGTCAGCGTTATCCGAGTTAGATGGCTCGGGTACCTGAAAAGTGGAAAAAGGAGCATTTCTTGTAACAGGAGGTGGCACCCGGTTATCCGAATATCGGAGTTTGGTCCCCCTCCCGCGCTCGAAGCTGCTCCCGTTCCTTCCTCGCCTGCGTGCGAAGCAATGGGATACCCGGCATCATGCTTAGCCAGCTCCGGCGGCGACGTTTGCTCGTCACCAGCGTCGTTAGCCGGCCTATTCTCGACTCGGACCTCAGTTTCCGTGCCCTCATCGTCGCTAATGACAACTGTGGCTCTGCAGAAGGTGCAAGGCGTAATTAATCTTTGGTTATGGAAAGAAAGGGGATGAAAGTTCGGTATAATATCCGGAAAAGGCGTTTACCCGGTGTTTACTGGGAAGTCCGAGGGGAAGCCGTCATTAGACCCGGAAGAGACTGAGAAATGGCAAGAGAGGTCTGGGATTACGTTACAAAGGAATGACTGGAAAGAAGTTTTGTTTACAACAAATACCAGGGTGTTGAACCGGGGGCGGCGAAGCAACCGGGTTAGGGGTCTCGTTGCCCGGATGATTCCGGGTTACTCGGCGCCTAGTCATGGGTGGCTCCTTCAGTTATGATCAAAAGGGGTGAAGATGGGGTTAGCCCCGGAGTGACGTTATGGGAGCAAAAAACCAAAGTGTAAGGGGATGAAGTAAAAACCTGGAGGGCTATCCTCTGGGATTTCCTCTTTGTTCCGGTTCTGGTGGCTGGCTCCGGCTCTTCCTCCTCGCTGGTGGACCCGCCCCTGCTGTCCGTTTCTTCTTCTTCGCTTTGGTCCTCTCGCTCTGAGAAATGTCCGAGTTACAGCATAAAGAAGAAGAAAAGGCAGGATATAACGTGCGCAAAGGAATCAAGTAGGTACCTTCATTCGAGTCAACGACATCGTCTTCCTCCTCCCCGTCTTCGGAATTAGGAGTGGAGTCGACCGTCCAAAAGTCATCATCGGCCTGAGGAGAAGATGCCAGGATAGTGATTAATATCGAGTCAAGAGAAGCGAATAAAAGTAAGTGTTAGAAGTCAAAATCAAAAGGCAGAAAACTTACTCCAGGGGTTGGATTCTCGAGGGTAAAAGGTTCTAATCCGGCTATGCTCCGGATTACTTCGAGCTTCTCTGTCAGGAAACCTTAATTGTTTTGTTAATGTCACCCGGAGCAAGGGTGCGGGTAGAGAATCGGATTGGGTCCGTGGTTTGACCCGAGTATTCGCACATCAGCTTCTCACGAATGGAGTTTGGCTGAATGCGGAAGCTAACCCAGGTCTTCACCAGGTTTAGCCCGATGAGGCCTCGGGCGGACAAGATGGAGATCCTAGCTAATAAAGGCAAGATCGCCTCCCTGTCCGGTTCAGACGCGAAGGCGTTGAATTTCTCGGAGATATCAAGTTGACCCTCCGAGTAACCCGGCAACTTCTTTTCGCCGGGTGGAGAGGTATCCTGGCGTAGAAGTACGAAAGCTGCCAGTGCTTTACGTGGGAATTGAGAGAAATAGGAGGCATCAGGGAGTTCTTGCGGCGCTGGATAGAGACCCCGCCGCAAGTGAGAAGTGCGCCGTCGCCGCTTTCGCGACACGGCTTGCACTGAAAAAGTTCGACGAAGAGGGCTAGACTTGGCGGTGTGCACAAGTAAGATTCGGAAAGAACAATAAAATGGGAGATGTTCAAAATGGAGTTTGGACCTATATCGAAGATACGGAGGTTGTAATGGTCTAGGACGTCACGGAAGAAGGGGTGACCCGGAGGCCTAAAGCCCCGGGTCACATGTTCAACGAAGCATATTACCTCATTCGTCGCTGGAGAAGGCCGGGTTTCATTGCCTGGCACTCGCCAGTGGATAGACTCCTGTGGAGGTAGGGTTCCAAGCTCGACCAACCCTCCAGCTTGGCCTTGGTGACGGAGGACTTCCCCCAATTGGCCGATATGGAGCTTGTGGATTTAACCTTATTCGGCTGTTTCCCCTGCCTCTTGGGTGCCATGGGATTGACCTGGTAAACATCGAAGGAAAAGACGTAAGGAACAAAAACTTGGAGGTTAGGCAAGCAGTTACCCGCAATTTGAACATAACCCGGCTATTGCCTCGCTGGGTCAAGAATGATTTATCCGGGTATCAAGTGACCTTACAAAATACATGGAGCTTTCCGTAAAAGCAAATGTTTGGAGGAGTTAGGGGGATGCTTATATGCTTACCATCTGCGAATGAGTCGGAGAAGTAAGATTTTCTGAGGAAGGAGAACAAGGCGGAAATTTCAGATGGCCCGAGCTTAGATTGGGAATCCTATTTCTAAAATTGTGACCAGATTAACGATTACTGGAGTTAGGGGAGTAATATAAGCTATGAATCCTATCCATAGGAATGTTTATGGTAAGTATCAGTGAGTTAATCCGGCGCAGCCCGAGAAATTGCGGACCGCTCGATTCAGATCTAATTAGAGGAAGAACTAAGAAATTGCGGGGGTAAGTTGGAGGATGTAAGGGACTTACTGAAGGAGATTGGAGTAAGGCCTTGCGGAGACAGATGGCGCAAGATTCGTGTCCTTTCGTGGTCGTTGGCCGGCGAATCGGAGGCTTGACGGTGGATTCGGGAGCTGGTGCGGCTCGCGCGGCGGCGGAGCGCAAACGAAGGCGGAGGGGCTCCGGCGAGATGCGTGGGGTTCCCGTGGTGGCGCTCTGCGAGCTTGAACTTGGGGAGAAGAGAAATGGGGAAAGTGAGCCGTTAAGGGTTGAGTTTTGCCTCCTGGGCTTATTTATGATAAACCGGGTGGAAAAGCTTATCCTAACGGGCGAAACCCGGGGTTGCGGAGTAATAGTTGGACATTTTGAAATTTGAAGACGTGCTTTATGTGCACTTAGATATGGTCCCGAGAAAAGAGAAGGGGGGAATCTCTTTCCTGGTATTAGCAATATTATCGAAGAAGGTGCGAAGTCATGGAGTTCCTTACTAAAGCTCGAGTCTGGAAGATTAAAGGAGAACCCTTGAGGGAGAGCCGGGCTTTTGCTTGGCTTCCTTGGTACCAGTCACGGCTATTCATCAGCGCGCTGCGTCCTGATTTTCATATGTTTGTGTCTTATATTTCTGTAGGGAATAGCCGGCGCTTCGAAGAGTAAATCTTGGAAGCCCAGGCTATTCTGGGGACTACTGATGAGGGGATAGTAACCCGGTATGCCGACTCCCAGGTGAGATCCGGCCCAAACGACGGATGGATCAAATCCGGCTAAGGACAAAGAAGCTTCTAGAAGGCCCAGGACTTGTAAGGATCGTAACCCGGATTGTGGGTTACGGTAAAGAAAGTTAGGGTTCGTATGAAGAGTTCGAATAGGACTCGAGAAGCGCTTTGTAAGGCAAGTCAAGGGGGATATGAGTACTATATAAACCAACCCCTGGGCTTCGCCTAAGAGAGATTCAAGTCATAACTGTAACATCTATTATCGAGTATCCAGTATAATCATATCGAGAGCCGGCGAGTTGTTTTCCGGTTCTTAGATTGCTTTCGCCATGTTCTCTTTCGAGCTAAACCCTCTCCCAAATACCTGCGTCGACTTGCCCCAAGATCAGTTACCCCAGGTAACATCTGCCGTGATTATCCCACGACAATATATACTTACTCATCAAGACTTACTATTCCTCTACCTCATTTCGGCATGACAGGCATCCACAGTTAAAAGAACATGATATCAACTTGAATATAGAATTCTCAGTGCAGCGTTGAAAGTTTTCCATGTGATACACATTTAGACTAACCCCCAACCATAAGTTCGTCAAGCATAAGACTCCACTTTTATCATTCATGAAATTTTCTCTTTTAATTCTTTCCTTGGTTGGCAAGTTCAGTAAGCACAATGGGATGCGTAAACCTCTGCTTAAGGCTACAATTATTCAATCCATCAGCCAAGTAATGACACTAAACAATATTTCAGTTGCATCAGAATATATTCTACTAAACCACGGAGAAGATAAAGAATGGCTATTATGTCACTAAGTGTTAAGGGAATCATAAGGTGTGCACTTGCTGTTATTAAAAAGCATACATAAGCACGGCAAAGGTGTCATACCTTTCATCCCTTCAAGCACATTATCATATCATTGTTGTTCTCCTCTCCCCACTTGAACTGCTCAATAAAAACTCAAATCTTGCTATAAAAAGTTAATGCATTCAGAAATTTGTTTACCTACCTAAACACCTAAAAAGTTTCTCATGTTTTACAGAGGTGAAGGCCATAAAAAGTTGTAGTAGTGATTAAATTTTCAGCTCAAACGGAGTCACAAGTAAAAATTAAAGCATATAACAGTGAACATATTTCAGCAATTCCTGCAGCTCCGTATTTATAAAACTCAAGAAAACAAAAAATCTTTTTGTGGCTTTTGATTTTAGAAACATAATGTAAATAACCAGAAGTAAACTAGCTAACAAATAACAAAAATATTTTTGTTTTTCAGATTTAAAGAACATAAAACAACAAATAAACATGCAAGTGATATAACACAATGAATGAGGAGGAGAGAAATACTCCCCCAAGCTTGTGATCAAGCTAGTATCCTGGGTGGTAATCATGTCCACCACTCAACGAACCTCCCTGGAAGAAGGATGGATCCTGCCATGCCTGTGCTCCAAGGTGTGGTTCAGGGAAGCCCCAGGGATATGCCATAGGCGCCTGGTATTGGGGCTCCTCCTATTGTTGCTCTTCTTGTTGTGGCTCTTCTTGCACAGTCCACTTTGTCTCCCTGTCAAACAATTCAGCACAAGGGAGCCTAACAGACACAATGTGCCCATTAGAATCCTTATAGCAATATGAAAAATATTCTTTCTCAGCCTTGCTCATATCCATGGGAAAAAGTAAACCAAAATCCAGCAGTCGAGACTCATTTACCATGGTACCCAAGTTATCATTAAAACCTCGTTCTGCTATAATGTATTCATGGATTAAAGTGGCAATGGCACCAACAATAAAGGAGTTTTTATCCGTGCCACCTACTCACAGCTAAATGCAAAATTCTAGCACGTATGGTTCCCAGGTTATATATAGGTGTTGTATTTTCCATTGCACATTTTAATAAATAGATCATAGGACCAGTGCAAGCATAAGTGTTATCCCTAGCAAGGAATCCTCTAGCAAGAAACAATGCAAAATATCTAAGGCCCGGGTGTTGGATGCATGTGAGATTGCCTCTATTCATTCTTTCAGGAATATTTTTAGCAATGCTACGCCAGAATGTGACAAGTTCTTCTCTAGAATCAGCATATGTTTCATCCCATAACCCCGTAGTTGGTACACGTATAGCCTTACAGAATTCCTCTAATGACATGACTAAACGCTGCCCCCTCATTGTAAATTTAATGACAAAAGTAGCTGGAGGAGGGTTCTTAGACTTACTTTTCCGGTGCACCACCGGTCCCTCAAACCTGAACGTAGAGAGGAATTCCCTCGAGAGTTCCACATATGTGTTGCGTGGATGGCGTGAGAACTCAAGCAGCCCCGTAGTTGCAGCAAAGGATTGGAAATCTTCAGCAATCCCCCAATGTTCAAGAACTTCGGGGTCTTGCCATATTGTGGTATGGACACGCAGATTTTCACCTGCAAAAACCAATTCATCCTCCCATAACTGATTATCATCATGATTGTTGGACACCCTTGATTCTCTTCTCCTTGTCCTTGAGGACATCCCAAGCAATGCCTTTCCCTTGTTCAGCATGTTACCTTGTTGTACCAAAATAAAAGTCAACAAAAATTAAATTGCATCACTCTAAAACATTGCTAAGGCATCCATAACTAGTCCTCTAATCAATATCATGCATCCATATCAACTAGAAAACTTAAATTCATGGAGTTCTTAGACATCAGAGGTGACACCTAGTGCAGCAAAATACTTCATACACAAAGCATGGGAGCAAAAAGTAATTGGATGAGTGAAGGAGTTACATACCAAGGAGTGATTCCATCAAACAGATTTGAAAAATCTGCCTCAAATGTGGAGATCGAGGATTGACGGAGAAACAGAGCACGATAATAATGGAGGAGATGAACTGGGGTTGGTTTTCGGTCGAAAGGGAGCAGATGAGCATTGGATGGGCCCCAGCATCCACTTGTGGCAAAAAATGGGGTATCCCACGCGGCCAAGGAATCTGGCCGCGTGGAGGTACCTATTTTGGCCCCTGGTGGCCTGCTGGTGCTCCCCCACTGGCTGCTGGTCCCTTCGGGCAAAAAACTGACCCCCTAATTTTTATGGAATTTTACGTGAAACTTTTCTACAGAGAATTTCTAAAACTTCATATTCTGTGATTTCTGATTCTAAATTTTTTAATACTATGTCTATGTCTCACAATTTTAAAGCAAATAACATTAAAAAAAATGCAATTTAAATGTTTGTGAATCATGCCTTTATCATTTCCACATTAGTAATGAGGTTGATCAGGTCTCATTAGCAACATGTAAAGAATATAGCTCATGATTCTTATTATTACTTATTATAAAACAATAAATCAAGTTACCTCATATTTGATTGGAATGGTCCCAATCATCAATATTTCATACCTTGGTGCTGGAGGTGGTATAGGTATTTCAATGCTACCAATCTTAATGGAATTTATTTGTATAGCATTCACACTTGTGCTCATACTTGTAACATGTTTCTTCTTGGGAAAATAAATAGTGTGCTCTTTGCCTTTAACATTAAATGTCACTTTGCTCTCAGTGCAATTTATCACAGCTCCTGCAGTATTCAAAAAAGGTCTACCAAGAATAATAGATAGATTATCATCTTCAGGCATTTCTAATATAACAAAATCAGTAGGTATCAACTCATTATCAATAGAGATGGGAACATCCTCACATATTCCTATAGGTACAACAGTTGTTTTATTAGCCATTTGTAAAGATATTTCTGTTGGAACTAGTTTGTTCAAATTAAGCTTCTTATATAGTGAGAAAGGCATAACACTAACACCAGCTCCTAAATCACATAATGCATATTTCACATAGGCTTCTTTAATTTTGCAAGGAATAGTAGGAATACCAGGATCTCCACGTTTTTCAGGCAATTTTCCTTTAAATGAATAATCAGCAAGCATAGCAGTAATAGCATCAGTAGGTATCTTTCTTTTATTAGTGACAATATCTTTCATGTATTTTGAATATGGAGTATTCTTAATAGCATCAATAAGTGGAATCTCTAATTTCATATTCTTAATCATATCATAAAATTGCCCATACCTCTCTTCATCTTTTGTTTTTTATACCTCTTGGGGATATGGAATGGGTCTTTGTACCCATGGATCCCTTTCTTTACCTTTATCTTTATCTTTATTTGGTTTCTTCTTCTTCTTGGTCTTCTCAATAGGAGGCTGAGGATCCTCCTTACCAGCAGCTTCTTCATTATTATCATCATGTTGTTCAATATCAGGTGGAGATGATTCTTCTTCTTCATTATTATCATCCTCAGTTTCAGCATCAGAAATAGAAATATCCTTTTCTTGCTCATTGGAGTCATCATCATGCTCATTTTCATTGGGAGATTTTCCTGCAAAAGATTTATCTTTAAGAGAAACTTGCTCTTTTCTTTTAGGATGATCATCGGGATAATCAGGATCCTGGGTGCTTGCACCTTCCCTTGTATTAACTCCACATAATTGTTTTTGTTTATTCAGATTTTCATACAATTCATTTTGTAAAGAAATCATTTGCTCAACTTGATTGTTCATCATTTCACAATGTTTAACAATTCTTTTAACTTCCCTACACTAGCATTTAAATTTTCACGGAGGAAATTAATTTTATGATGGTTTTCCATGATAGTCATTCTAATTTTACGCTCCTCGGGATTATCATGATAAGCAAAATTGTTAACATAAGAGACATCAACAGGAGGTGTTACCTCCTCATTACCTTCCATAGGGAGTATAGAGTTCACTTGAATTGGAAAGCATGGTTCATCAGTAGGAAGTTTAACACCCATTTCAGATAATTCCTTGAGATGAGAGGTTTTAATTCCCTTCTCTTTAATATCCTTGGAAGCTTCAGCCATTGTTTCTTGGTTCAATTCGAGTATACCTCCTTTCTTCTCTGGGAGTGTCTCATTTTTATCTATCTCCTCAATGTTCCAATCAGCTTCATTCTCGAGAATAGACTCCAGTAATTCAATTGCTTCATCAACACTTCTGCCCCTAAAGATATTCCCTGCAATACTATCAAGGTAGTCTCTTGTTTCCCCCATTAGTCCATTATAGAATATATCAAGCAATTCATGAGGTTTAAAACCATGACCAGGACATTTCTTACACATTTTACCAACCCCCCCCCCCAAGCTTGGGGTAGACTCTCTTTCTTATCTTGTTTAAAATTGCCAATTTCAACAGTTAATGCATCTATCCTTTCAGCAGGAAAATATTTATTGAAAAACAATTGCAAGCATTCTTCCTTACTAGTAATACATGCAGGTCCTAAAAGATTATACCAAAATCTATCATCTTCACCCAAAGAAAAAGGAAACAATTTTAAGAATAAATAATGTTGACGGATTTCATCATTTCCAAATGTAGTAGATAAAGCATGCAATTCGGCAATATGATCAAGAGGAGACTCCTCATCCTTTCCACATAATCTAGACTTCTCAACTATCTCAATTATCTTAGGATTAACATTGAATTCATAATCTTTATCTCTAATTCTAATAGCTGGGCCACACAAATTCCTAGTGGCAGCAAAACAGTTTCCAAGAGATGCATCATCATAAATAGAGAGTTTATCAAGTTTTGTATAATCAGGTGATATAAAGGCCTCAATAAATGCTTCTTCTTCTTCTTCAGAAGAGGCCCCATATTCATACTCTCTATGAGTCTCATTTCTTTCTAGCTCAAGTTCTACATTTTGATCTACAGAAGATTCAGGAATTTCAGTTGTTTCAGGTGTTTCATTTGCCTCAGGTGTTTCAATAGTTTCAGGAATTTCAGAAGCTAGTTATTTGTCTACATTATCAAGTGTTTTATCATTAGATGTACTAGTAGACATTTTTGACAATGGTGATTTACCAACTATTCCTTTCTTTTTCTTAGCAGCCACAGTAGAAACAATATTAGGTGAAAATTTTGGTCTACTAGGCAAATCATTACCAGAACGAGTAGTCGAAGGCATTACCTCCTTCGAAGTGTCCTTTCCCTTTCCCATTGTAGGGAACAAGAAAGTGCAGCAAGTAGACAATAACAAGTGGTCTTACCAATAAAGCTAGGCTCCTCGGCAACGGCGCCAGAAAACAGTCTTGATGGCTCCCAAGTGCAGGAGATCAATCGTAGTCTTCGATGGGAAGTATTACCCAAATTTGTAGTTCGACTCAGTGGGAACACAAGAATACCGGTGAGACTTTAGCAATTGGGACGTCACTCCCAACCACACCTGTGTATCAACAAACTTGCAGCGAGAGTGGTGAGTGTAATAATGCAGTGAAAGTAAACAAACAGAAAGTAAATGGAGAGCAAGTGTTTTCCAGTTTTCACAAAAAGAGTGAAAGTAAACCAGAGACTAAAACGCAGGCATGAGGTGACAGCGGGTGTTGCACGGATAAGATTGATCATGTAATAATGTTTTGCTAGCAGCGGGGCCTTTCCCTATCTCAGTTTTATGTAGGTGTGTGTTCCGTAAATTATTGTGCGTACTAACCAAGAGAATTTGCACAAAGCCTATTGTCCTACCTGCCCATTTCACCGGGGCCAATTTGGAACTACAGGTAATTAAGGTCTACCCTTTCGAATAGCCCGGACCAACGCATTAACACTCCATGAACACACATAATCCTCAAACTAGAACATATCCCCCTTGTTTTCCCTAGCTGTCACTTTAGGGTTCGCAGGTTCAACATAATAGCAGGTAATACACATTGCAGATAGATACCAAACTCAAATATATGTAGCAATGTAAGTTCAGTACTGAAATCATGCCACTTGGGCCCTAGTAACAAGCATTAAGCCTAGCAATAGTGCATCAACATAAGACATAAGAATTCTCAAGACAAACCCCTAGATCCCGCATACCGGGTAGCAGTTACATGATCAATATCATCCAAAACCCCTCACACCTCACATGCCTACAGCAACTAATCACACATGGAGGGGGTGATGGAGGTCATAGTTGATGGAGATGATGGTGGTGATGATGATGGTGACGAAGCCCCTCGAATTCCACCTCCGGGGGTGAAATCCCGGATCAATCTGACTCCAAAATCGAAGATCGTGGTGGCGGTGGCGCTCCGTTTCGCGAACAGCCCTCCCCTTCGAAACCCGTCAGTTTCTCGTATATATGGAGGGGTACGTCGAAGACCTAGCCGGAGTGGGCCATCTGGGCCCAAAAGGGGTGACCCCACGCGGCCAAGGAATCTGGCCGCGTGTGGGGCCCCTTTTTGGCCCTCGGGTGGCCCCCCGGCCCCATCTGGTGCTCATTCCCCTTCTTTTCCATAAAAAGTTACGTGGTTTTCGTCCCCTGTGAAATGTCCTGCGAAAATAGACGGAAAGAAGACTTTTGCTAAAAACAGCGTCAGATTCTGCAGATTTATTCAATTATGGGGGGACACCGGAGAGAAATACGATGCAAAGTGCTTGGAAAAGTAGATGCATTTTGGGTGCATCAGCGATCGCCATCTTCATGCCGTGAAGGAGGGCCTCGTATTCTGCGTCATTGTTTGATGCCGGGTCGTCGGGTGGAAAATCCAATTGCAGGACGTACTGCAATTTGTCACCTCTGGGGGATATCAGTACAACCCCGGCTCTAGATCCTGCGTTTCTCTTCGACCCATCGAAGTACATTATCCAGTTGCTCGTGTATTCTGGAGGCCCTGGCGTTTGTAGTTCTGTCCACTCGCTCACGAATTCCACGAGTACTTGTGATTTCACAGATTTGCGCCCTGCATATATGCCGAGCTCGATACTCCATTTTGCAATTCTTCCGGATGCCATGGGATTATTCATGATGGTACCGAGTGATGCGTCGTTTAGAACCGTTACGGTATGCTCCTGGAAGTAATGCTTGAGTTTTCGAGCTGTGAGGACGACCTCGTATGCCAGCTTCTGGTAGTGGGGGTATCACTGTTTGCACGGCGAAAGCACCTTGCTGATGTAGTAGATTGGTCTTTGAACTCTGTATGCCTTGCCGTCCTCCGGTCGTTCGACCATGATGGCCGTGCTGATGACTTGATTTGTTGTGGCTAGGTACAGATACAGTGGCTCTCGTTCTTATGGTGTTGCTAGGACACGCCTACTCTGCAATGATCGCTTGAGGTCTGCGAATGCTTTCTGCGCTTCGGGTGTCCACTCAAACTTATCCGCTTTCTTCAGTAGCTTGTAGAAAGGAAATGCTTGTTCGCCCAGCCTCGCAATGAATCTGCTTAGAGCGGCTAGTCGTCCTGCGTGCTGCTGCACACCGTGGAGATTAGTTGGCTCCTTCATTGTCAAGATTGCTTGGACTTTCTCCGGGTTGGCTTCAATTCCTCGAGCAGAAACCAGGTACCCGAGAAGTTATCCTGCGGGGACGCCAAAGACGCACTTGATCGGGTTGAGCTTGATTCGATACGCGTTCAGCGCGTCGAATGTTTCTCTGATGTCATCGAGGAGCGTATCCTCTACTCGAGTCTTGATGACGATGTCGTCAACGTACACTTGTACATTCTTGCCAATCAGCTTGGCGAGGCATTTTTGCATGCAACGCTGATATGTTGCGCCTGCGTTCTTTAGCCCGAAGGGCATTGTCGTGTAGCAGTAAACACTGTGGGGTGTGATAAACGCTGTCTTCTCCTCATCCTCCTTTTTCATCCTGATCTGATTATAGCCCGAGTAGGCGTCCAAGAAGGAGAGGCGCTGGCAGCCTGCTGTGGAGTCCACGATCTGGTCGATCCATGGTAGGGGAAAGTTATCCTTGGGGTAGTGCTTATTCAACGACGTGTAGTCGATGCACACGCGAAGGATGTCAGTATTTTTCTTCGGGACCAGCATCGGGTTTGCTAACCAGGTGGAGATCTTTATCTCGCGGATGAATTTTGCTGCGAGTAACCTGTTCACTTCTTCTCCAAGTGCCTTTTTCTTTGGCTCTGAAAACCGTCAGGTTGTCTGCTTGATAGGTTTGGCGTCTTTATAAACTTCGAGTGAGTGCTCGGCGAACTCCCTGGGTATCCCTGGCATATCTGAAGGCTGCCAGGCGAAAATTTCCCAGTACTCACGGAGGAGCTCGACGAGCGCGCCTTCCTATGCTGGCGAGAGGGTGGTGGACACCATCGCCGTTTTCGTAGATTCGGTCGGGTGCACCTGATGTTTTCGAGTGCCACTGTTTTGTGACGCCCCGAGATCGGGCACTATGCAGACTTCAGCATTCCCGCCAAATCCGCATAATAACCGATTCCAGGTTGCCACTTGTGATAACATTACAATAGTTCACGAATAATCCACAATTACAACAGAAACAGATAGATACAAGATGACTCAAACGAGCCAGGGTTACAACTGAATACAATACAAAGATCCAAATAACAGCGGAAGAAACAATACATCGTCCGTCTACGGACAAGATCCAAATTGGACTAAGAGTCCTGAAGATAACCGAGAGCGTCCAATCCCTGCCCAGGCCAAGCCGGAGGGATTCCCAAGCTAACGTCGTCAGACTTCAAACCTGTTGACTGCAATGTTGAATATGCAGCCACGAAAGAGATTCGTGGGTCAGTACGGTTAAGTACTGGCAAGGGGGATAAAACTCATACTCACAAAATACCGGCGTAGCCAGTCATCACAAGATACAAATACTTTAGGATCAACGGAAAGGAAGGGGTTATTGCAAATAAGCGACAGCAGGCTGCACTAACCAACTACAGAGAGATACTACCACTTCCGGCTAACAGAAAGGAGATAAGATCGAGTATTGTAACCAACTGAAAGATAACTTCAAACAAACCCATCCTGGATCTCGCCCCTTATCCGAAGAAGCAATCCGAGGATAACTCACACGGTTGGATTAATGATGGTTCAGATTATTGTGTCGATAAGCCTATTACTAGTCAAGTTGTTAATCATGGGGTGAAAGATTGTTAATCATTAGGTTTAAGTTGTCCTGAGTACTTGTTAGCCAGTACTTTCACCAAGTAATCCATAACCGCGGAAAACACGGCTTCTCGAGAAGATTATCCCTGCAGGGTTGCACCAATTTAGCTGTACACGCAAGAATAACCCGCCAGGTGGGGAGCTAACCCACCAAGCGAGGTACTCTACACAACTCAACTCTTCTTCGCATCAAGCCCAAAGAACCTTGGGCGCACGGCTAATCGAGCCCCGAAGAAAAAGGACCCTCATAGCACTCTAAGACCGTGTCCCCCTATATGCCGACTACGAAATTCCACCCGGGATCCAAGGCTCGCAAGATCATGCATGCAGCAAATGGAAAGCCCAAACTAAATGAGGCGATTTGGACGAGATGTGAATCGAGTCAAAATTGAGGGGGGCGCCCATACTCGCTTCCCACATGCGGGTAGTGCGCTCATCATGGATCAGTAGACAAACCCTTTTCCTATTAGGGTCGACACTAGCAGGCCCTCAAAACCACAAAGGGCCTCCTGCCGTGCCTTATCATCAAATTATTATTTAACAATAACATTAGCATGATTGATTGATTGATTAGACATCGAGCCCCAGAACATAATGGAATAATAACAGAAAGTAACGGTATCAGACTCGAGCAAACAACCTAAGCATGCTAGTAAGACACAGGCAACAAGCAATGTTATAGTATGGAGGTGAGGCAATATCAAGGTTAAGGATTCATGTGATGGGTTCGTAACAGAAACAACTACTACTAAGGCTAGCAGAACAGAACAACGGAAAGTATCGTAACAAGTGATGAAAGGCAGCCATTTGGCAGCAAGTGAGTATACTTGCCTGAGATCCCGCAAGGTAGCAGAACTTGTCGTTGCTCACATCATCTCAACGTCTTATTCGGAAGAAGCAACAACCTCAAACAAATCCGGATGCAACAATTACTACTACGGCAAAAGATCCAGCATGATCAAGATATGGATGCATGACAATTTAATGGATGCATAGAATAAACTAGTTGACAAGATAAACAAATTTAAATGGACCCATATGCAATTTGAGTTTGCACATGAAAGGCCCATGAATTATGGTTGGAACAATTGTTTTCCTACTAAACATTAGGTGGAAGTGGTTTAGGATGAGCATGGATGAGGAAAACAACAAAATAACAACAATAGAATCAATTGAAATAAGGTTTAACAATTTTTAGAAATTTTATTTATTAAGTTAGATAATTTTAGTTCCTTAAGGTTGTCACACAAACATTGTTGTTTTCATCAAGTTTAATTGTTCAAAACAGATAACAAAATTTATATTTGAAAAGAACATCAAATTTTAGTTGGATTACATGTTTCAAATATTAAAATTGGAATTAGGATAATTTAATTAGGAATTAAACAATATTAAACAAGTTTTAAATGAATTTAAAACAAGTTTGAATTTAATTGAATTTTTATTTGTTCAAAACATAAATTCAAACTCACATTTGAAAAGTTCACACTTTGATGGTTTAAAAACATAATTTGCATGTTCAAAATTATTTTATTTTGAGCAAGTTATGATTTTATCAAATTTAAATGAATTAAACAAGTATTAAATTGTTTAGGCAAGTTAAATTATTCAAACCATGAAACAAAATTTATATTTGAAAAGGTTATTCAGAATGGTATGGAAAACATATTTTATTTGCATTATTTGGATTAATAATGAATTAGTTATTGATTTTACCAAATTGCAATTGAATTGTTTGAATTCAAATTTAAATTGCATTTTGAAAATTCAAAACAGAAAACAAATGTGATATTTGAAAAGTACAGGAAATTTGGGGTGGAATACATATATAGTTTGTGTGATTTGGCTTTATAAATTAGAAATTACATCCATTTGAATTCTAGGGGTGTTAATCATTTCTGAAAAAAAAGGAAATAGGGATTTAAACCATTTGCACCGCGGCTGGGCTACACACACTGGCTGACCCGTGGGGCCACGCCAGGGTGGCGCCAGCGTGGCGCGGGTGGCTGCTGAGGTGGCACATGGAGAGTATGACGGGTGGGGCCGGAGGCTTGCGGTGAGAAAATAGCGCAAAAGGCGATCTCTTCCGCGCGGTGAAGGGGTATCGAACCCGGGATCGCTTGCTTGCGCGCACGGCGCTGAACCAGATGGGCTAGTTCGACTGCTTGTTAGGGAAACGTGTTGGAGGGAGGTTAACCTCTAACGAAAAAGTAACTGAACCTTGTTCAGATCGGTTAATGCATCTCTCTGCAGATTCAGTATCGGAAGACGGCCAGCGAGGGCGGACGACGGCGGATGGCGATGAGGTGAAGGGGTGCAGGGGGTAGCGTGCGGGCGCGCTGGTGCGTGCCTAGGGCGTGGAGGCGGACGATCAGAGCGGGAGGGGAGAGGGTTCAGAGCGCTCACCGGGTCTGTCGAAGCGGAAGCAGTAGCAGGGGAGGACGACGGCGGATGAAAACGTCGACGGCGGCTTCGACTCGGGCCTCCTCCCGCCTCCGCGTCTTCAGCGACTTTGGTGATGGATGGAAGCTGGTTCCATTCCCGGGGTCAGTTGCCCCTCGAGGTGATCATGGGGGATGGAAGGTGGCAGCCATGGTGGTGTTCGGTCGATGTTCAGAAGAAGAAAGAAGACAAGCAGGGTAGAGTTGGATGAGGAGGGAGAGAGGGTGGCGGCGGTGGAAGGAGGCAGGCTAGGGCGAGCTAGGGCAGAGGGTTGGTGTGGTGCTTTTATCGGGGAGGAAGCATAGGTACGGCAGCGCATCCAGCGGGGGAGGGGGAGATCGTCTGGTTCTGAACGTGTTCGTACAGGGTGACGTGGGGTGGAGGAAGAAGACAGAAAAGAGAGGGGTATTGGGCTATGTCGCACCCTGACTTCTAAGGGATACTCACCGCACGAACTGGATAGCAGATGCTTGGATTATGGGGCATAACTGCTCCCACGTCCCAGCTTCCTGGTAGGCCTGCGCTTATGCGCGACAACACAAGCTCTGCTATTCCACCGTCGATGTAAACTATCCACTAGAAATCACAGGCACTACCATTGACGTACTTCATAACAAACACGCACTGTACGTCAACAGTTTTGAACGAATGATAATCACAACATATCTCTAAGACACAAAAGATTGAAATAAAGTTGCAAAGGCTCTCATTAGAGCAGAGATAGCAAATACAATCATCCAGAGGACACATGTCCCAACATGTCATTCATTACATCAGCGGAAGCAAACAAAGGTGTCTGGGTACAGACAAAACTGAAGGCTTAAGAAGCCGGAGGAAAATAAAGCAAACTAAGCCCATCCACGAAGGTTCTGGATCCTGCCCTGGTCCAGCTATCTACTCGTCTGCAGCGTCGTCAAACTCCACGAAGTAGCCGTCCTGGGAAGCATCGTAGCCGTAGTCGTACTCTGCGTAAACCACAGCCCCAACGGGGTCAGTACATCCAAGTACTGGCAAGCAAGACTCACAGTTCATCAAAGAGTTACCCGTCAACACAAGCATAGATGCTTGGGATCAACGGAAGAAAGGGGGGTTATGAAAGTGCTGCTGGCTGCTCTAACAACTACAGAAGATAACTACAAGTTCCGGCTAACAGAATAAGATGAGATCGAGGATTGTAACCAACTGAAAGATAACTTCAACCAAACCCATCCTGGATCTCGCCCCTTATCCAAAGAAGCAATCCGAGGATAACTCACACAGTTATGATAAGGTGAATCAAGTTATTGTGTGAATAACCTATTACTAGCCAGGTTATTAATCAGTGGGTGAATCATGATTGATCATTAAGTTGAAGTTGTCCTGAGTACTTGTTAGCCAGTACTTTCACCAAGTAATCCATAACCGCGGAAAACACGGCTTCTCGAGAAGATTATCCCTGCAGGGTTGCACCAATTTGGCCGTACACTCATGAATATCCCGCCAGATGGGATGCCTCCCACCAAGCGGGGCACTCACACAACCAACCATTCTCCGCATCAAGCCCAAAGCACCTTGGGCGCACGGCTAATCGAGCCCAGAAGAAATGGACCCTCATAGCACTCTAAGAACGTGTCCCCCTATATGCCGACTACAAAAGTTCCACCCCGCGCTGGGCTCGCAAAAACATGCATGCGGCAAATAGAAAGCACGAACTAAATGAGATGATTTGGACGAGATGCGAATCAGGTCAAGTTGAGGGGGGCGCCCATACTCGCTTCCCAAATGCGGGTAGTGCGCTCATCATGGATCAGTAGACAAGACCCTTTTCCTATTAGGGTCGACACTAGCAGGCTTCAAAACCTCTCATGGGCCTCCTGCCGGTGCCTTATCATCAAATTATTATTATTACCATTAGCAATTAACAGGATTGATTGATTAACATCGAGCCCCGGTACAAATAAAATAAGATAGTAAAAGTAATAATCGACAACAGACTCGAGTAAAAGCAACCCTAAGCATGCTAGGTAGAACAGGCACAAGCAAAGGCTGTAGGTATGGAGGTGAGGCAGTATCATTGGGTCAGGGTATCATGTGATAGGTTCGGAGAACAAGCAACGATACATATGGCTAGCAATAATAGACAAAAGGATAGTATCGACAACAAGTGTGGAAAGGAACTCGATGATTCATGTGAGTGATAACTTGCCTGGCAGCTCAGTATCGTACTGGGCTAGGTCCTGGGGAGTGGTGTCGTAAGGATCGTCGGTCTCAACGTAGTCGTCGTCTAACCGAGAAGAAGCAAACAAACAAAACGGGTATGTAAACAAACATTGACATGGCATTATGCACAATCAAATATGATGCATGACAATTTAATAGATGCAACAGAATAAACTATTTGATATGATAACACAATTTAAATGGACTGATATGCAACTGTGAGTTGCATATGAAAAGCCCATGGGATTTGGTTAGGTTATTTGTTTTCCAACTAATCAACAGGTGATAATGGTTTAGTATGATGCATGCAAAAGGAAAACAGCAAAATAACAACATTAGAACCAAATTAGAAAAGGTTGTAGCAATTTAGAAGTTTGTTATTAATTTAGGAAAATTTTGGGTGCATTAAAGGTATCACACAAGTAGTTGTTGTTTTCAACCATTTAAAATGTTCAAAACAAATAACAAGGTTGATATTTGAAAAGAACATCAAATTCTGGTTGGATTACATGTTTCACATTTTGAAATTGGACTTTGGATTATTTAATTATGAATTAAACAAAATTAAACAATTTTTAATTGAATTAAACAAGATTTAAATTGTTTAGGCAATTTAAATTGTTCAAACCAGAAAACAAAATTTATATTTGAATAGGGAATTCAAAAAGGTGTAAAAAACATATTTTAGTTGAATTATTTGAAAACAGTATGAATTAGTTATGAATTATTACAAATTGCATTTGAATTATTTGGATTTGAATTTAAATTGTATTTTGTAAATTCAAAACAGCACACAAATTGAATATTTGGAAAGATTAGGAAATTTGGATCAGAATAGATATAAAGTTTGTATTTATTGGATTTATAAAATGAAAGTTATTGAATTTCAAAGTTTCTATTCAAATCTGCTAGTTAAAAGAATTTAGAAAAATTAAAACAGATTCGTTTTAAACTTTTGGTACCGCACTGGAGCGTACCCACACGCTGCCAGTGGGCCCTGGGGCTTGCGTGGCGTGTGCGTGCTGGCGTGGCAAGGAGGGCCACTGCCAGGTGGGGCCGCACGCGGGGCGAAATTACGCAAAAGAATTGCGGCCGCGGGGCTCGAACCCGCGAGCTCGCGGTGTGCGCAAAAGGCTCGAACCGTTGCGCTGCTGCTGTGTGTTTGACAGTAGAGGGGGAGGTTTCAGGTTAAGGTTCAGTTTGTTAACTGAACTTTCTGACGAACGAGCGCAATACTGCATCTCCTTCAGACAGTGAGCACCACGGCGGCGAGGTGACAGTGCACGGTGGCGCTGCTGTGGTGGCTGGTTGGACGCGGGCGTGTGCACGGAAGCGAGCAACAGAGAGAGGAAGGAGACGGTGGAGCGCACCGTGGTTGTGTCGATGTCCAGAGGAGGCAGCGAGCTCGACGGCGGCGCGGTCACGGACGGTGTCGAGGACGTGGTGCTTCCCCGTGCCCCCGTGGGTGTCCAAGAGGTGGAGGGGATGGTGGCGTTGACGTTGCCGTGCTCGGATGACGGCGAGAGGCCCTGCAACGGCGAGGAACTCCTCGGGTTCAGTAATGGAGGCACGGCGGCCGGAGAAAGGATCGGGGATCGCGGCGGCGAATTGGATACTTACCAGCGGCGATCTGGTGTCCAACAGCGAGAGGAGAGGGAGGCGGACTGATGGCAGAAGGTGGGTGGCTAAGTGGGGGAGAGAGACGGCGGCGCCATGGCGTTCTTCAGAAGATCGACGGCGGCGTCGAGTTGCAGAGAGAGGGAAACGACAGCGAGGAGGTGATTGGCGGCGATCGCGAGGAGGAGGCGGAAACCTAGGCACCTAGGGTTTCTCCCAGGGGCTAGAGGGGTCTTTTATAGGCCCGGAGGCGCGGTGCGGCCGCCGGAGTCGCGCGCGGGCCGCCGTGGCACCGCTCGGATGGCGCCGTACCGCGGGAAGAAGCGCGATTAGAGGAGTTGCACGAATCTCCGCGCGGTTGAACCGGTAAGTTGTGCTGCGGGCTGGCGGGGGCGCGCGTAGGGCTAGGTGGGCTGGGCCAGATGGTTAGCTGCCGCGCGCTTTCTCTTTTATTCTTTTCTGGTTTTATTTTTTTTTGTAGTTTGCTTTTGGATAAAAGTTGTTAAGGTTTTATTTGAGGAAAAATCTAGAAAAATTAGGTTAAGCTTTTTAACTAATTAGCAACCACATTATAAGCTTGGATTTCAAAAATGAAATTTTAAAATTATAGTTGGTGTTTGAAACCAAATATGGGGAAATTTCATATTAAATTTATTTATTGAAAACAAACATTTGAATAGGGTTATCCCTAGGTTAAAATAAATGATTTTAGGAATACAAACATGTGGTGAAATTGATGTGTTCAAATAGGTACTGATTTGAACTTGTTTTGGGAATTTAAAAGGGGATTTGAGAATTATTGATTGAACTATTGGTTGGATTTAAAGCAACAATTTTAATATTTGAGAACAAGGAATAACATGGTTGTTTTTAGTTGTTATTTTTATTCCAAAATTGTAACATAGCAAGTATGAAAGCAATGTTTGAAAAAGGTTTGAATTTGAGTTGTGAAAACAGGATAAAACAGATAGAAACAAATGCAAACAATAAGTAAACATGATGACATGATGCATTGCTTGAAATAAAACAAGGAATCAAACATTCTAAGGGTTGTTTTCATACTTGGATGTTAAAAACGCCCCCCTTGAAGGAATCGCGCCCCGAGATTCCCTACTGAGAAATGAAAAGGTCCGGATACTTCTGCGAAGATCCTCTTCGGTCTCCCACGTTGCCTCTTTATCGGAATGATGCGACCATTGGACTTTCAAGAACTTGGTGCTCTTGTTGCGAGTCTTACGCTCGGTCTCATCGAGAATACGAATAGGGTGCTCCTCATAAGACAGATCATCTTGCAGCTCAATAGAATCATGATCAACTGCACGATCTGGGTCTTTGAAACACTTCTTGAGTTGTGACACGTGGAAAACATCGTGCACCTTGGATAGTTTTTCTGGAAGTTCAAGACGATAAGCATTTTCTGCACGCCTTGAGAGGATGTTGAAAGGACCAATGTATCTTGGTGCAAGCTTTCCTTTCACACCAAAACGATGAGTGCCTCTGAGGGGAGTTACACGGAGATATGCCTTATCACCAGGTGCATAGATCATATCCCTGTGCTTGCTATCATAATAGCTCTTCTGACGAGACTGAGCAATCCTGAGATTGTCACGAATGATACGAACTTTCTCCTCGGCTTCCTTAACAATGTCAGGGCCTAAGAGTGAACGTTCACCAGCTCCAGACCAATTGATTGGACTCCTGCATCTGCGACCATACAGTGCCTCAAAAGGTGCCATGCCTAGGCTTGCCTGGTAGCTGTTGTTGTAGGAGAATTCAGCATATGGAAGGCAATCCTCCCATTTCATGCCAAATGAGATACCACATGCTCTGAGCATATCCTCGAGAATCTGATTAACTCTTTCGACTTGCCCCTGAGACTGAGGGTGATAAGCTGTGCTGAACAGAAGTTTAGTGCCCAATGCTTCTTGAAAGCTTTTCCAGAAATGAGAAGTGAAGATGCTTCCACGATCTGAGCTTATTTCCAATGGTACACCATGAAGAGGAACAATCCTTGCTGTGTAGAGCTCTGCTAACTGGCTAGCTGAGATAGTTTCTTTGACAGCAAAGAAGTGAGCAACCTTAGTGAGACGATCAATAACAACGAAGATTGCATCGTTGCCTTTCTTGGACTTTGGAAACCCAGTAACGAAGTCCATTTCAATCATGTCCCACTTCCACTCAGGAATTTTCAGAGGTTGGAGCAGACCTGCTGTCTTTTGATGGACTGCCTTAACACGTTGACAAACGTCGCATTCAGAAACGTATTGAGCAATTTCACGTTTCATGCCAGACCACCAATACAGAGTCTTAAGATCCTGGTACATCTTTGTACTTCCAGGGTGAATGGATAGAGGAGTTTCATGAGCCTCCTTGAGAATGATATCCTTGAGACTTTGAACCTGAGGAACTGCAATGCGTCCTTCAAAGAACACAGTTCCCTTGTCATCAATTGAGAAGGACTTGAATTTATCACTGCCCTCCTTGATTTGCTCTACCATCTTCTTGATTTCATTGTCACGAAGTTGTTCAGAACGAATCTTGTCCTCGAGAGTTGGGTTGGCTGTCAAGCTAGCAAGGTATCCCTCAGGAACAAGACCAAGGTTTAGCTTCTGGAATTCCTCATGAAGTGGAGGTTGGCTTTCCATGATCATGAGATTATTGCAATAAGATTTGCGACTGAGAGCATCGGCCATAACATTAGCCTTGCCTGGAGTGTAAGAAATGGTGAGATCAAAGTCTTTAATCTTCTCAATCCATCTCCTTTGCCTGAGGTTCAGATCTGGCTGAGTAAAGATGTATTTCAGACTCTTATGATCGGAAAAGATTTCAGTTTTGTTACCCAACAAGTATTGTCTCCATTTCTTGAGGGCAAACACAACTGCTGCAAGTTCAAGATCATGAGTGGGATAGTTTTGCTCATGTGGGTTCAACGGACGTGAAGCATAAGCCACAACTTGACGTTCTTGCATAAGAACTGCTCCTAGGCCTTGGAGAGATGCATCACAGAATATCTGGAAAGGTTTGGTAGTATCTGGGCCAACCAGAACATGTGTGGAAGTGAGTTTAGTCTTCAGGAGGTTGAAACTCTGATCACATTGTGGAGTCCAAACGAACTTTTTGTCCTTCTTTGTGAGATCAGTGAGAGGTTTGGCAATCTTGGAAAAGTTTTGGACGAAACGACGGCAATAGCTAGCCAAGCCAAGAAAGCTTCTGACTTGCTTCACCGTCTTAGGGGTTTCCAATCAACAATTGCCTTAACCTTTTCAGGATCAATGGCAATGCCTTTGGCAGAAATGATATGACCAAGATATGCAACTTCTGGAATCCAGAACTCACATTTGGAATACTTGGCATATAGACGATGCTCGCGAAGTTTCATGAGAGTGAGACGAAGGTGTTCTCCATGCTCTTCCTCGGATTTTGAGTAGACTAGGATGTCATCAAGATATACCACAACGAACTTGTCGAGGTATTCATGGAAGACAGAATTCATGAGTCTTGAGAACGTTGCCGGTGCATTGGTGAGACCAAATGACATGACGGTGAATTCATATAGACCGTAACGAGTGGTGAAGGCTGTTTTTGGAATATCTTCCTTTCTGATCTTTATCTGATGGTAACCCATCCTCAAGTCCAACTTTGAGAATATTGAGGCTCCAGCAAGTTGATCAAAAAGATCATCGATACGAGGAAGTGGATACTTGTTCTTGATGGTTTTCTCGTTGAGAGGTCGATAGTCAACCACGAGTCTTTTTGTTTGATCCTTCTTGGCAACAAACAGAGTTGGGCAACCCCAAGCGGAAGAACTAGGCTGAATGTAACCTTTCTCCATGTACATATCGATTTGCTCCTTCAACAATTTCAGTTCAGGAGGAGCTATCTTGTATGGATGCTTAGAGATTGGAGCAGTACCTGGCTCAAGCTCGATCACGAACTCAACTGCTCTGTCCGGAGGCATCCCTGGCAACTCTTCTGGAAAGACGTCAGGGAATTCACAAACCACCGGAACATTTTCAATTTCAGGAAGGGGTTTGGCATCGAGGTTGAACAGCTGAACAGAACTTGATCCATATGGAGAATAGACTATCTGGCCTGAAGTGTGAGAGAGAATTATTGACTTTTGAGCACAGTCAATTTTTGCTTTGTGGGTCTTCAACCAATCCATACCCAGAATGACATCAATGTCAGAATTTCCCAGCAACATGAGTGAAGCAAGGAATATGCGTCCTCCAATTAGGATCTCATTGTCCATGCTTATCTGGGAAGTCAACATTTGCGGTCCCGGAGAGTGAACAGTCATTTGATTGCTTAGCGGAACCAGAACTAGGTTGTATGCTTTTGCAAAAATCTTTGACACGAACGAATGCGATGCTCCAGTATCAAACAACACTTTAGCTGGAATAGAGTTTACGGGTAATATACCGAGGACGACGTCAGCGGCTTCCTCAGCTTTGTCGGCCTTGATATGGTTCACCCTCGCGTTCCTCCCGACAGGCCTGTTGTTGGAGTTGAAGGCTTTAGCCGGGGGAGCACGAACCATAGCCTGGTTGGTGTTGGGGCGAGGAGGTGGAGGTAGCTGCCTCTGAGTGCACTTATCAGCGTAGTGCCCAGTCTCCTTGCACTTGTAGCAAGTGACGACACGAGGAGGACCCGGCCTTGGCTGCCCCATTGGAATCCTCTGACCCTGCATCTGAGATGGGTTGGGCGGGCGGGGACCAAAGCCTGGAGCAGCTTGGGCATTTGGAGCCCGAGTGAGCACCATTTGGCACCCAGATGCGGCGCTTCTGCGGAGGGGTGGTCATGTTGGAGGAGGAACCACCCTCACGCGAGTGCTTGCGGGACTCTTCGAACGCCTTGCGCCCATTCTCCTCATTGAGCGTGGTGTTCACGAGTTCAACGAAGTCCTTGCACTTGATGTTGGTGAGAGCGTACTTCAGTTCCGGGTTAAAGCCTCGGCGGAACCTTGCCATCTTCTTGGTTTCGGTGGACACTTCGTCACCAGCGTACCGAGCGAGGCGATTGAACTCGTTCTGGTAGCCGAGGACGTCCAGCTTGCCCTGTCTGAGAGAGCAGAATTCCTCACGCATCCTTTCCATGAGGCCATCCGGGATGTGGTGCTTCAGGAAGGCATCCTTGAAACATCCCCAGGTGATAGGATAGCCAGCTCTCATGGTCTGGTAGTTCTCCCACCAAGTAGCTGCCTGACCCTTCAGTAGGTAGGTGGCATACTTGACCTTATCTTCCTCAGCAACATGAGCAATCTCCAGAGCCCTGTTGATCTCCCTGATCCAGTCATCAGCATCCAGAGGCTCACGTGTTGCCACGAAAGCCCTCGGACCCACGCTCAGAAACTCCTTGATGCTGACTCGCGGAGCATTCTGGTTGTTGTGCTGGTTAGCCTGGATCTGGGCCATCTGAGTCACCACTTGGGTCATCTGAGCCAACAGTTCCCCCATTGGTGGTGGCGGAGGCGGGTGTTCCTGGTTGGAGGCATCCTGAACAGAAATGCATTTTAGCACAACAATACAACAGGAGACTTGGTAACCGAAAGATAGATTATTCCGACGCATGAATAGATAACCAACAGGTACATCATCACATGTTCAAATACATCAGAATATCCAACAGACCAACACATGGTTCGAAAGACAAGGATAACTAAACATAGCTAGGAACGGATACATCGGTACTCCCATGCTCATCACGCAGGACGGCGGTGAGTAGTACGACGAGAGATACGGTGAGGAGGAACCCCACGGAAGTAGGTATCACGACGATCCCTGTAGATAGGAAATGCTCTGAGAGCAACTCTCGGAGTGGTGAAGTAGAAAGCGTCCTCTTCCTGTGCTCCATATCGAGGGATCCCCGTGTAACCTGCACCGAGGTGGAGAAGTGGACCTCTGACCGGCTCGTAACCTCCCGCATCTGGTAACGGAAGACCAGCTGGCTGAACGCAACGTGCAAAGCGCTCATCTCCAACAAAATCTGTGGTGTACGTCGCCAGACGGGTGAGAGCAAGGTGGAGCTGCTCCCGGACTGAGGCTAACTCCTGAGAAAGTGCGGAAACAACTGCGTCACTGTGCCTCACGAACTGGGCAGTAGTGTGCAGCCTGGAGCTATCAGACTCGTAGGTATCCAGGTCGCGGTGGTCAGTGAAGTGAACTCCCGCTGCCGTGATGTAACCACGGGGGATGTGACGATAGATGGAATCATCAAACCCCCAGTAGTCAGCACGTAGAACGGTGAGACTCACGTACGCTGTCTGCTGCACGGCCATATCCACTGTGGAACCTACTGCCTCGTACTGGTGAACAAAGCTCCTGCCATCATCCGACAGAATGTAGACGGTAGCTCGGTAGAAAGTCTGCTCGAACTCGCGCTGGTTCTCGTAGACCTGGTACTCTGGTGCCCAACGGAACCCCAGATAGGTAACCATACCCCTCAGCATCTCCGGATAACCGGCGGTGTCCTCACAGCGAGTCATCCTAACCACCTGCGGGTAGAACCTGAGATCCATCTGCAGATGATCGGGAAGGTTTTGATTAGGCTCCGGTAGATGAAAAAGGATGTGGAACTCAACAAGGTTCAATGGACGATAAGGATGTTGAAAAGAACATGATATTGAAGCAACACTGGGAAAACTTGACCAAAAGTCCTGAGGTACTAAGGAGAACCCAAAACACGTGAAATCCTAACTTGAAAGTTTAGGTGAGAACAGAAAACACGTTGCACTTCCTTACCATAAAAAGGGCGGGTGGGTGGGGAAAGAAGAAAAATGCCAGAATTCCTACTCTCACGTTTCATTTTTCCTATATAGCTACAAAATAGTTTCTAGACTCAACTGCGACCAGTAAAAAGGGATCCTACAGGCAGACAGGCTCTGATACCATTTGTCGCACCCTGACTTCTAAGGGATACTCACCGCACGAACTGGATAGCAGATGCTTGGATTATGGGGCATAACTGCTCCCACGTCCCAGCTTCCTAGGCCTGCGCTTATGCGCGACAACACAAGCTCTGCTATTCCACCGTCGATGTAAACTATCCACTAGAAATCACGGCACTACCATTGACGTACTTCATAACAAACACGCACTGTACGTCAACAGTTTTGAACGAATGATAAATCACAACATATCTCTAAGACACAAAAGATTGAAATAAAGTTGCAAAGGCTCTCATTAGAGCAGAGATAGCAAATACAATCATCCAGAGGACACATGTCCCAACATGTCATTCATTACATCAGCGGAAGCAAACAAAGGTGTCTGGGTACAGACAAAACTGAAGGCTTAAGAAGCCGGAGGAAAATAAAGCAAACTAAGCCCATCCACGAAGGTTCTGGATCCTGCCCTGGTCCAGCTATACTCTCGTCTGCAGCGTCGTCAACTCCACGAAGTAGCCGTCCTGGGAAGCATCGTAGCCGTAGTCGTACTCTGCGTAAACCACAGCCCCAACGGGGTCAGTACATCCAAGTACTGGCAAGCAAGACTCACAGTTCATCAAAGAGTTACCCGTCAACACAAGCATAGATGCTTGGGATCAACGGAAGAAAGGGGGGTTATGAAAGTGCTGCTGGCTGCTCTAACAACTACAGAAGATAACTACAAGTTCCGGCTAACAGAATAAGATGAGATCGAGGATTGTAACCAACTGAAAGATAACTTCAACCAAACCCATCCTGGATCTCGCCCCTTATCCAAAGAAGCAATCCGAGGATAACTCACACAGTTATGATAAGGTGAATCAAGTTATTGTGTGAATAACCTATTACTAGTCAGGTTATTAATCAGTGGGTGAATCATGATTGATCATTAAGTTGAAGTTGTCCTGAGTACTTGTTAGCCAGTACTTTCACCAAGTAATCCATAACCGCGGAAAACACGGCTTCTCGAGAAGATTATCCCTGCAGGGTTGCACCAATTTGGCCGTACACTCATGAATATCCCGCCAGATGGGATGCCTCCCACCAAGCGGGGCACTCAACACAACCAACCATTCTCCGCATCAAGCCCAAAGCACCTTGGGCGCACGGCTAATCGAGCCCAGAAGAAAATGGACCCTCATAGCACTCTAAGAACGTGTCCCCCTATATGCCGACTACAAAAGTTCCACCCTGCGCTGGGCTCGCAAAAACATGCATGCGGCAAATAGAAAGCACGAACTAAATGAGATGATTTGGACGAGATGCGAATCAGGTCAAGTTGAGGGGGGCGCCCATACTCGCTTCCCAAATGCGGGTAGTGCGCTCATCATGGATCAGTAGACAAGACCCTTTTCCTATTAGGGTCGACACTAGCAGGCTTCAAAACCTCTCATGGGCCTCCTGCCGGTGCCTTATCATCAAATTATTATTATTACCATTAGCAATTAACAGGATTGATTGATTAACATCGAGCCCCGGTACAAATAAAATAAGATAGTAAAAGTAATAATCGACAACAGACTCGAGTAAAAGCAACCCTAAGCATGCTAGGTAGAACAGGCACAAGCAAAGGCTGTAGGTATGGAGGTGAGGCAGTATCATTGGGTCAGGGTATCATGTGATAGGTTCGGAGAACAAGCAACGATACATATGGCTAGCAATAATAGACAAAAGGATAGTATCGACAACAAGTGTGGAAGGAACTCGATGATTCATGTGAGTGATAACTTGCCTGGCAGCTCAGTATCGTATTGGGCTAGGTCCTGGGGAGTGGTGTCGTAAGGATCGTCGGTCTCAACGTAGTCGTCGTCTAACCGAGAAGAAGCAAACAA
Organism: Alopecurus myosuroides; assembly: GCA_028641055.1. Classification (NCBI taxonomy): domain Eukaryota; kingdom Viridiplantae; phylum Streptophyta; class Magnoliopsida; order Poales; family Poaceae; genus Alopecurus; species Alopecurus myosuroides. Next base: position 18,510 of record JAPCYS010000742.1, on the reverse strand, counting down.
ACAAAACGGGTATGTAAACAAACATTGACATGGCATTATGCACAATCAATATGATGCATGACAATTTAATAGATGCAACAGAATAAACTATTTGATATGATAACACAATTTAAATGGACTGATATGCAACTGTGAGTTGCATATGAAAAGCCCATGGGATTTGGTTAGGTTATTTGTTTCCAACTAATCAACAGGTGATAATGGTTTAGTATGATGCATGCAAAGGAAAACAGCAAAATAACAACATTAGAACCAAATTAGAAAAGGTTGTAGCAATTTAGAAGTTTGTTATTAATTTAGGAAAATTTGGGTGCATTAAAGGTATCACACAAGTAGTTGTTGTTTTCAACCATTTAAAATGTTCAAAACAAATAACAAGGTTGATATTTGAAAAGAACATCAAATTCTGGTTGGATTACATGTTTCACATTTTGAAATTGGACTTTGGATTATTTAATTATGAATTAAACAAAATTAAACAATTTTTAATTGAATTAAACAAGATTTAAATTGTTTAGGCAATTTAAATTGTTCAAACCAGAAAACAAAATTTATATTTGAATAGGGCATTCAAAAAGGTGTGAAAAACATATTTTAGTTGAATTATTTGAAAACAGTATGAATTAGTTATGAATTATTACAAATTGCATTTGAATTATTTGGATTTGAATTTAAATTGTATTTTGTAAATTCAAAACAGCACACAAATTGAATATTTGGAAAGATTAGGAAATTTGGATCAGAATAGATATAAAGTTTGTATTTATTGGATTTATAAAATGAAAGTTATTGAATTTCAAAGTTTCTATTCAAATCTGCTAGTTAAAAGAATTTAGAAAAATTAAAACATATTCGTTTTAAACTTTTGGTACCGCACTGGAGCGTACCCACACGCTGCCAGTGGGCCCTGGGGCTTGCGTGGCGTGTGCGTGCTGGCGTGGCAAGGAGGGCCACTGCCAGGTGGGGCCGCACGCGGGGCGAAATTACGCAAAAGAATTGCGGCCGCGGGGCTCGAACCCGCGAGCTCGCGGTGTGCGCAAAAGGCTCGAACCGCTGCGCTGCTGCTGTGTGTTTGACAGTAGAGGGGGAGGTTTCAGGTTAAGGTTCAGTTTGTTAACTGAACTTTCTGACGAACGAGCGCAATACTGCATCTCCTTCAGACAGTGAGCACCACGGCGGCGAGGTGACAGTGCACGGTGGCGCTGCTGTGGTGGCTGGTTGGACGCGGGCGTGTGCACGGAAGCGAGCAACAGAGAGAGGAAGGAGACGGTGGAGCTCACCGTGGTTGTGTCGATGTCCAGAAGAGGCAGCGAGCTCGACGGCGGCGCGGTCACGGACGGTGTCGAGGACGTGGTGCTTCCCCGTGCCCCCGTGGGTGTCCAAGAGGTGGAGGGGATGGTGGCGTTGACGTTGCCGTGCTCGGATGACGGCGAGAGGCCCTGCAACGGCGAGGAACTCCTCGGTTCAGTAATGGAGGCACGGCGGCCGGAGAAAGGATCGGGATCGCGGCGGCGAATTGGATACTTACCAGCGGCGATCTGGTGTCCAACAGCGAGAGGAGAGGGAGGCGGACTGATGGCAGAAGGTGGGTGGCTAAGTGGGGGAGAGAGACGGCGGCGCCATGGCGTTCTTCAGAAGATCGACGGCGGCGTCGAGTTGCAGAGAGAGGGAAACGACAGCGAGGAGGTGATTGGCGGCGATCGCGAGGAGGAGGCGGAAACCTAGGCACCTAGGGTTTCTCCCAGGGGCTAGAGGGGTCTTTTATAGGCCGGAGGCGCGGTGCGGCCGCCGGAGTCGCGCGCGGGCCGCCGTGGCACCGCTCGGATGGCGCCGTACCGCGGGAAGAAGCGCGATTAGAGGAGTTGCACGAATCTCCGCGCGGTTGAACCGGTAAGTTGTGCTGCGGGCTGGCGGGGGCGCGCGTAGGGCTAGGTGGGCTGGGCCAGATGGTTAGCTGCCGCGCGCTTTCTCTTTTATCTTTTTCTGGTTTTATTTTGTTTTTGCTTTTGGATAAAAGTTGTTAAGGTTTTATTTGAGGAAAAATCTAGAAAATTAGGTTAAGCTTTTAACTAATTAGCAACCACATTATAAGCTTGGATTTCAAAAATGAAATTTTAAAATTATAGTTGGTGTTTGAAACCAAATATGGGGAAATTTCATATTAAATTTATTTATTGAAAACAAACATTTGAATAGGGTTATCCCTAGGTTAAAATAAATGATTTTAGGAATACAAACATGTGGTGAAATTGATGTGTTCAAATAGGTACTGATTTGAACTTGTTTTGGGAATTTAAAAGGGGATTTGAGAATTATTGATTGAACTATTGGTTGGATTTAAAGCAACAATTTTAATATTTGAGAACAAGGAATAACATGGTTGTTTTTAGTTGTTATTTTTATTCCAAAATTGTAACATAGCAAGTATGAAAGCAATGTTTGAAAAAGGTTTGAATTTGAGTTGTGAAAACAGGATAAAACAGATAGAAACAAATGCAAACAATAAGTAAACATGATGACATGATGCATTGCTTGAAATAAAACAAGGAATCAAACATTCTAAGGGTTGTTTTCATACTTGGATGTTACAGGCTAGGAGGTTGGTGGGCTTAGGGGAAGAAAATAAGGGGAAGGGGTGGGCTGCCCTCTCTCCTTGGCTTTTATTTTTATTTTTTTGCTATTAGTTGATTTTTTTTTGTAAAGAATAAAAGAGGGAAATAGAGAAGGGTTAGGGTTTTCTTGTAGACCTTAATTGTGATAATTTTCCAAAACAAATAATTAAAGCAAAAGTGAACATTATTTCACAATTTGAAGATTTAATTTGATTTAAAGTTTGTTAAGTGAATTTGTTTGTTCCATGGAGTTTGGGGGTATTATTTTATATGAAATGTTTTATTAATTGCAAACAACAAATCAATGCAACTGTGAACATTAAGTCCCAAGATTTGAAATCTTTATTTGAGTTTTAAAGTTGTTATTTGAATTTTCCATAGCATTTCATAAATATTGAATTTTAAACAATGTTATTCCACTAACTCAAACAATGATGAAATCTTATTGACTTAGTTTGTTTGCAAGATTTTAATTGCCAAACCACAATTGGATCATGTCACATATGATTGAAATGATTTGAAAGTTGAGTTGAACTGGAAATTTACCATTAGGGTTTTTCAACAAGAGCGAAAAGATTATTAACAAGCAATTGGAAGAAAACAACTTCAAATTATTGAAAAACAATTGAGTGATTTAGTTTGCAAGTTTGAAATTGGAAATTTTTGAGCAAGGGGTGAAAGTTTAAATTGTTTTGAATTTTGATTTGTTTTGAAAAACAGAATGCAATGCTCATGGGATGGAGATGATGCAAGCAAAAAGAAAACAAACACTCTCTAATAGGGTAACACCCCAGGTGTTACATGTTTGCGCTGAACTCGAGCTCTGGGGCGTTCTTCTTGGTGAGAGGCATTACGGAGTGATCCGTGGTTTTTTCTATCTCTTCTAGTTCTTCCTGCATCCCGAAGGATTTGGCAATCTCGTTGAACTCGATGTCGCATTTATTGGATTTTTGGAAATCGCCGTCGATGGTGATGGTACCATGTTCTAGGCAGCTTGAGCTTCACGTATGCATAGTGTGGTACTGCCATGAATCTGGCGAACGTTGTTCGGCCAAGAATGGCGTGGTACTGTGAGGGCCAGTCGACTACTTCAAAGTCGAGAAATTCTCGTCTATAATTGCTTCGGTTGCCGAGCACCACCTCCAAGTTCATTGTTCCGAGTGGGCGGACTGCCTTCCCTGGTACTATCCCGTGAAAGGATGTCTCTGATTGCGCGAGTCCGTCCAGGTTCCTGTTCATTCTGTGGAAAGTGTCTGCGTAAATGATGTTAATCCCACTACCTCCGAACATGAATACTCGGTGTCAGACCCCGGACCCAGAGATATACAAACTATCATGTGCTCCTAGCAATGGACCCACAAGGGCTTCAGGGTTACCAGCCCTGGCCGCAACAAACAACAGCAGGCAGACCGGATTCATCGGCACGTAGTCCGGATCCCCGGTATACTACTCCTTGTGTCCATGCTAGTCATAACCAGATATGTATACCCAAGCGTCCACGAGTCGGATGAAACTGAAGGATCGGGACCAAAGTTATACAGAGCTGCTATGTGTCCAGAAAGTGCAACAACAATCGAGGGTTACTGGGGTTACCTCGCCCTAGGCCGAATATCTTCGGCAGGCGGGCTCGGACATGGATCATCGGCTCCACAACCCCTCGACTGCGACAACTATGCAGGCATAGCCAAAGCTGTATAACAACGGCTCAAAACCAACAACCGATCAAAGCAACACTCTAGACATAGAAACTGTATTGAGCATGTATTACTAGAGTATAGCTTTACAACCAAAGGTCACATGACCCAACATTACATCCGACAACGGAAATAAAATTATGTTGCTAATCAACAAGAACCAAAAAGGCCTAAGAGGCCGCAACATAAAGGGACGTCCCAGCCCATAGATTCCAGGCTGCTACCTGGGAACCCCCAAAACTACTCGACGATGTCCACGCTGAAACACCACCGATGTGAGACCTTCACCTGAACCAAAATTTAAGCAAACCTGAGTACTGGAGGTACTCAACAAGACTTAGTTAACCTATTATGTATCTGCTAGTTTCATAAAGGGTTTTATGAAGGCTGTTTTGCGTAAAGCAATGTTTGTTTTCCAAGTCGAGGAAGAATAGCACGTCTTATAGAATGTTTTCAAAACAGATGAGAAGCTCGCTACTGTAATCATCATCTTTTGAATCCACCAACATCATTTCCCAGCATCTCACATGCTACGAGGATCACCCCTCTCGGCATCTCCGAGGAGGCATCCTTCAAACATTACCTCCATGCTTTGTCAACATATTTTACGCCACGTTCAGGTTATCTATGGTCTTTGCCTTCACCAAGTCGTCCTTAACCGTGGACACGGCTTTTCGAAAAGATTGCCCTGCAGGGATGTACACTTTACCCACACGTACCAACCGACTCTTAACGCCACGCGGTAACGCTCTTCCCAAGGGAGCGCGGCAGAGGGTGGTTGGCCACGACCTTTACCTTACCCGACCCTATCCATGAGTCAACCCAAGACAGGGCCACCCCGTCAACATGGAGTTGGCCATCCTCCTGACGGCACCTGTCTTTGTGAGGCGGGGTCAAGATCCGTGTACGTCCATCACTTGGCCCCGGTCACGCCCTAGCGGAGCATTTTGTTTTCAAAACCGTTTAAAAGGTTTTATTTGCGGTGCCGAATGGAAATCTCAAACTACGTGACTCATGGATCTGGCCAAACAAGTTAGTTGGTCGAGCGCGGTTACTTAGACCCCGCGTGTGGTTGCACGCTCAGTCTTGGCTTCCGCTCGAGACCGTAATCCTAGGGTTGGCGAGTATAGGACGAACAACCACTTCCCAAGTGGCCTCCCATACCAGCCTTAGTCAAGTTATCCACACAAAGCTCATCTCACCACATCATCATATCATACTAGGTTATCGCAGCTCTGATTCATCATCAACGGATGGAGCAGAGGTAACAAACATGTATGACTAAGCGAAGCATATATGAGGCTCTGGCGATGCGCACAAGCAAAACTATGGCGGCTAGGAGCAGTGGATCAGGATATTGAGGTAATGCGGTATATAGGTGAACTATATCTACCAATATCAAATCGTTTGGAATCGAATGCAAAGTACGAGATTCAAATGTTGTTCGAAAGCATATATGAGCAGATAAGAGGTTATGCTTGCCTTGCTTAAAAGAAAACCAAATAGATAGATCTTCTGGATAATTTCTTGACTTGTCGATTAAGATCAAGTACTCGCCACTGTAGCTGTTGATCTTCTCTTCGGGCAGCGTTCTACCGATAAGAAGCAGAAACCGGAAAAGAAACAATCAACACATGGCACCAATGCAATGCGCAATATGTATGCATGACAAAGTTAATGCACTTGAATGAAAGATCTAAACAAGTTCAAGGGTTTGCTACGGTTCATATGATGGTAAGGCATTTTATCGGAAAACAGTCCCGAAATAGACCCCGGAGGGCAATTCTAAAAGTGAGTGCAATTTTAATAGCTCAAATAGGTTTAAAAACATCATAAGTGGATTGAATTTATCATTTTGGTATATAACTTGTATTTTTCTGATTTTATTGATTAAAATCTTATTTTCTTCATTTTAGATGATTTACTTGCATTTAAATAATACCCAAAAATAAAGTTTGTCAAACATATATGAAAGTGACATATTCATGTAAATTTTATTTTTCTGAACACAAACATATTTTTATCACATTTTTCTGAGTTACCAAAGTGGAGATATTAATTATTCATCTTTTTAGCAAATTCTGTAATTATTATTCATTTTAATTCAATTTCTGTAAATTAAAAAAAAAATTGTGACGTCACAATGACGTCACAGTGACATCACCCGAAGAACAAACTCCTCTGCTGATCAAGCAATCAATCGATTGCGCGCGTGAAACCGAAATCAACCTACACAGCGAGCTAAAGGAGCTGGAGGGGATCCTAGGGGTGGTACCGGCTCGCCGGATGGTCGCCGGAGTTGCTCCGGCGAGCATCAACCGCGGCGGCGGCCGGCGGTGCGTGGCGCGAGGACAAACCAGTGAAGGAGGGAGGCAAGGGAGGACACCTAGAGGTGCGGGAGGTCACCAGGAAGGCGATGGTGGTGTCGGGGAAGGCAGGGGAGCAACGGCGGCGGCGAATCGACGGCGGCCTTCTCCGCCGGCCGTGGGGAAGACGGCGGTGGCGCGGCCGGCTCCGGCCGTTTCCGGTCGATTCACCTCTTGGGGAGGACGAGGAGGCGACGACGGAGCTTCGGAGCTGGTCAGAACGGCGGGGGAAGCACCGAATCGCCGGCGGCGAGGGAGGTCCGACGAGGCTAGGGTTTCGTTCGTCACAGCAGCTAGAAAGCGAGAGCTAGAGGAGAGGGAGCGAGAGAGTGCAGTGGGTCGCGGGAGTCACCTCCCGTGGCTTATCCGGGCGCTGTCGAAGAGGCATGAACGTGGCAACGGCGACGTCCACAGCAGCCACGCAGGTGCTTCCTGTCCCAACGAAGAAGACAAATCACATTTGCAAAAAAACCCTGAGAGAGAAAGAAACTACAAGTTGGTCCTTCTCTTTTAAAAACAGGACCCAAAAGCTAGTTTTGAGGGACTTTTTGAACAACAAAAATTACACAAAAATAAGTTTTGAAAAGCTCTTCGAATTTCCAATAGAACCATACCTTGGTTTGTCCATTTTGAAAAACTTGTTAGAACAACTTTGTGGGTTGCTTGTTTAAGTGATTTTTTTCATTTCACTTGTTATTTCGAATGCAAAAATTTACTAATGTTTTCCATGCATGTATGCCATGTACACAACACACAACACAACTTTATTACAAAGCAGGGATGTTACAAGTCTCCCCCCCTTACAAGAATCTCGTCCCGAGATTCCTAGGTTTTAGAAAAGAAGTTGGGGTACTTAGATCGCAAACGATCCTCTCGTTCCCAGGTTGCTTCGTTCTCGGAATGATGTGACCATTGAACTTTGAGGAACTTGATAGTTTGACTGCGAGTTCTTCGTTCGGCCTCATCAAGAATACGGACAGGGACCTCTTTGTAAGAGAGATCTTCCTTGAGCTTGATAGTCTCGTGGTCCACACCACGGACAGGATCTTTGAAGCAACGTTTGAGTTGGGAGACATGGAATACATCATGAACATCTGGAAATCCTGGAGGCAACTGTAGCTGATATGAAACTTGACCTCGTTTCCCGATGATGGGGAAAGGAACAATGTAACGAGGAGCCAGTTTGCCTTTGATTCCGAAACGTTTTCCACCTTTCAGAGGTGTGACTCGAAGATAAGCTTTCTCGCCGATTTTGTAATGAACGTCTTGATGACGATGATCATAATAACTCTTATGACGAGATTGAGCTGTTTTCAAACGTTCACGAATGATGCGAACAGTTTCTTCTGCTTCCTTGATTGTATCCGGTCGGAAGAATGATCTTTCACCGGTTTCAAACCAATTCAGCGGAGTTCGGCATTTACGGCCATACAGAACTTCAAAAGGAGCCTTGCCCAGACTGGATTGATAACTGTTATTATAGGTGAACTCAGCAAAGGGAAGGAACTTTTCCCAATCCTTACCGAAGGAGATAACACAAGCTCGAAGCATGTCCTCAAGAATTTGGATCACTCTTTCAGTTTGTCCACCAGTTTTTGGATGGTATGCAGTGCTGAAAGAAAGACGAGTTCCCATAGACTCTTGAAGACAACCCCAGAATCTGGAGATGAATATACTCCCACGATCTGAGATAATCCTTTTTGGAACTCCGTGAAGACTGACTATTCGAGATATGTACAACTCTGCCAACTGACTAGTGTTGATACTGTCTCGAATAGGAAGGAAGTGAGCAACCTTAGACAGTCGATCAACCACTACCTAAATAGCATTGTGACCCTTTTTGGTTTTGGGAAGACCAGTAATGAAGTCCATACCAATTTCATCCCATTTCCATTCAGGTATCGGTAGAGGTTGAAGAACACCGGCTAATCTTTGATGTTCAGACTTCGCACGACGACAGACGTCGCATTCAGCAACATACTGAGCGATTTCTCGCTTCATCCGGGTCCACCAGAACTTTGGAAGTAGGTCCTGATACATCTTCGTACTACCAAGGTGGATGGAAAGAGGTGTATCATGAGCCTCTTGAAGTATTAGATTTCTCAGACTTCGCTTCTTTGGCACAACCAGACGGTTGTTGAAATAGACGATGCCTTGATCATCAACCGAGAAACATTTAGCAACTCCGCTAGCAATGTTCTTCTTGATCTTGGCAATGCCCACATTACGCTTCTGGGCCTCTTTGATTTGATCCTCAAGAGAAGGTTTTATTTCCAGGTTAGCTAGGTACCCAGAGGGAACAATTTCAAGGTTGAGCTTGGAAAACTCCTCATGAAGAGAAGGTTGAGCTTGCTGTATCATCAAGTTGTTACAATAGAACATCCGACTTAGCGCGTCAGCCATGACGTTGGCTTTGCCGGGTTGATAGTTGAGACCCAAATCAAAGTCCTTGATTACTTCCAACCATCTTCTCTGCCTGAGATTCAGATCCGGTTGGGTGAACAGATATTTCAGACTTTGATGATCTGAGTATAGCTCGCAACGGACCACGGCTGCTAGCTCGAGGTCATGGGTTGGGTAGTTGTGCTCATGTGGTTTCAATTGACGAGAACCATAGGCCACCACATGACCCTCTTGCATTAACACACAATCGAGTACTTGTTGCGAGGCATCACAGAAGATAACGAAGTCCTTGCTCGTATCAGGAAGAGCAAGCACATGAGAGGTAGTCAGTTTAGTTTTTAGAGTTTGGAAACTCTCTTGTGCCTTTTCTGACCACTCAAACTTCTTGCCCTTCTTCAGAAGTTCAGTCATAGGTTTGGCAATTTTGGAGAAGTTCTCGATGAATCGACGGTAATAACCTGCCATCCCGAGAAAACTCCGAACATCCTTGACTGATTTAGGTGCTTCCCAATCCAGAATGGTTTGGACCTTGTCTGGAATCACGGCAACACCTTCGGCAGACACCACGTGTCCGAGATAGACGAGCTCTTTCAACCAGAACTCACATTTAGAGAACTTGGCATACAACTTGTGCTCACGGAGTTTGGATAACACCAAACGCAAGTGTTCGGCATGTTCATCTTCGGTTTTGGAATAGACCAAGATATCATCGATGTAGACCACGACGAACTTGTCGAGATACTCCATGAATACCGAGTTCATAAGCCTCATAAATGTGGCTAGAGCATTGGTAAGACCGAAGGACATAACTGTGTACTCATAAAGACCATAACGAGTGGTGTAAGCCGTTTTAGGAATGTCCTCTTTTCTGATCTTTATTTGATGGTATCCTGACCGTAGGTCCATCTTAGAGAAGACAGTTGCACCAGCTAACTGATCAAACATGTCATTGATTCTTGGAAGAGGATACTTGTTTTTGATGGTCACTGCATTCAGCGGCCGATAATCAACAACCAAACGCGGAACATTTGTATCCCGCTTCTTAACAAAGATAGTCGGACAACCCCAAGAAGATGTACTAGGTTGGATGAAACCTTTTTCTTCTAACTCCTCTATTTGTCGCTTCAATTCAGCCAACTCTTCTGGGGCCATACGATAAGGTCTTTTGGACATAGCAGCGGTGCAAGGGACCAGCTCGATGACAAATTCCACACTTCGATCAGGTGGCATGCCAGGTAACTCTTCAGGGAACACATCAGGAAACTCACTGACTACTGGAAACTCATGAATTTCAGGAGGGTAGTCAGCTTGCATAGAGTATAGTTGTGATTCGGGTGAAAGTTGATGGCACGCTGATGGAGCTAGATCTGCACACGTCCAACATTTCACACTAGCACCAGAAGGATCTGTCAAAACGATGGACTTGTCTGCGCAGTCAATTACAGCTCCAAACTTTTTGAGCCAATCCATGCCTAGAATGACATCAATGTCAGTTGACTTTAAGGCATGGAAGGTGGTAGGGAACCACCGATACCCAATATCGATCATGAGCTCTGGGGTAACCATCGTGGTTCGCCAATTAAGCCCTAGGGACTGGACCACCAAGGTGTTGGACATATTTTGGAAAGGTATCCCATGCATTTCAGCGAACTTTTCTGACATGAAGGTATGGGATGCTCCAGAGTCAAACAACGTTGTAGCCAGAATGGAGTTAACTCGAATTATACTCCAAAGGATGCTTGGATCATTTTGAGACTTCTCAAGTGTAACATGTGTTAAGCAAGCATGTATAGCACCAGTGTTCTTCACATTTTTCTTGGGCGGAGGAACTCCAAGACCAATTTTCTTCTGAAGACACTCTCGAGAAAGATGACCCGGCTGACCACACTTGAAACACATAAGATCAGGTGGTTTAGCAACTGATGGAGGCGGATGAGGAACGTGTCCCTCATAACTGGGTGCAAACGGGGCTCTAGGAATAGCACTGTATGGTATGAACACACGGCGCTTCTTGGAGCCAGAGGAAGTTGCACAAGAATTATCAGCATCCCGTTTTACAGCAATCTCCATCTCCTTTCTGCCATATTCAAGGGTAATAGCCTGATTGTACAACTCCTGGAAACTCTTGAATTTGAAAGGAAGCAACTCATAACGGAGGGTTGGGTTCAGACCCTTCTGAAACAGTTCCTGCTTGTCCTCATCATTTCTGACATCACGAGGCGCATAACAAGCCAAACGAATGAATTCACGCCCGTAAGGTTCAACATTCATGCTTCCCTGAGTGAGATCGAGGAATTCCTTCCTTTTAAAGTCCATGATTGCCTTTGGGATATAAGCATCACGGAACGCAACACGGAACTCTGCCCAGGTGACCTCATGTCCTGGCGCCTGCAATGCCAAGAAACCTTCCCACCAAGCACCAGCAGCACCTTCTAGCTTGTAGGTGGCGAAGTTCACACGGTCATTATCTTGGACATGAAGAGCAACAAACTTGTGCTCGATTGTACGGAGCCAGTCATCAGCATCCAGAGGCTCCTTGGAATCAGAAATGGTAGGAGGTTGAGCTTTGAGGAAACTCCCAAGTGTAACACCTTCAGCGCGACGTTCAGTATTCTGTGCCACACGTTCAAGAAGATGTTCACTTCTCAGGCGGTTGGTCTCGATATTCTGCAGAACCTGCGCCATTGTGGGAGAAGGCGGAACTTCTGCCTCAGGAGGATTACGTCCATGATGTCTGCGAGTACCACCGGACATCCTGAGTAGAAAGGAAAGGAACCATGAATAACACATTCATGAAAGGAGAAAACAACGGAATGGTACATGATAGTTCAACGGAGACAAGATATAGGACATTATGTGGAGGAAACAAGCCATATCACATAAACGAACAACCGGGGAATCACACACAGATGCAACCCCGGATATGGAATTGATAGCTCGGATTACTTGAGTTAGTCAAAACTTGAGAGGTTAGCAACCTGACACGAAGTACCGGAAAGAAAACACCCAACGGTTCTGATCCTAGTTTTGAAGGTAACAGAAGAGAGAAACACCTTTTCAAATCAAATGAGATAAGATGACTCAGAGTTGAAGTGACACCAGGTAAGGAGTAAAAAGAGTTCCTAAGAAGGTTTTCACAATTCATTTGCAAGCTCAAAATAGTTTTCACAGACACTAGACTCAACATTGACCAATAGCAAAGGGTTTCCTACAGGCAGTCCTGCTCTGATACCATGGCCTGTCAGACCCCGGACCCAGAGATATACAAACTGTCATGTGCTCCTAGCAATGGACCCACAAGGGCTTCAGGGTTACCAGCCCTGGCCGCAACAAACAATAGCAGGCAGACCGGATTCATTGGCACGTAGTCCGGATCCCCAGTCTACTACTCCTTGTGTCCATGCTAGTCATAACCAGATATGTATACCCAAGCGTCCACGAGTCGGATGAAACTGAAGGAACGGGACCAAAGTTATACAGAGCTGCTATGTGTCCAGAAAGTGCAACAACAATCGAGGGTTACTGGGGTTACCTCGCCCCAGGCCGAATATCTTCGGCAGGCGGGCTCGGACATGGATCATCGGCTCCACAACCCCTCGACTGCGACAACTATGCAGGCATAGCCAAAACTGTATAACAACGGCTCGAAACCAACAACCGATCAAGGCAACACTCTAGACATAGAAACTGTATTGAGCATGTATTACTAGAGTATAGCTTTACAACCAGAGGTCACATGACCCAACATTACATCAGACAACGGAAAGCAAATTATGTTGCTAATCAACAAGAACAAAAAAGGCCTAAGAGGCCGCAACATAAAGGGACGTCCCAGCCCATAGATTCCAGGCTGCTACCTGGGAACCCCAAAACTACTCGATGATGTCCACGCTGAAACACCACCGATGTGAGACCTTCACCTGAACCAAAATTTAAGCAAACCTGAGTACTGGAGGTACTCAACAAGACTTAGTTAACCTATTATGTATCTGCTAGTTTCATAAAGGGTTTTATGAAGGCTGTTTTGCGTAAAGCAATGTTTGTTTTCCAAGTCGAGGAAGAATAGCACGTCTTATAGAATGTTTTCAAAACATATGAGAAGCTCGCTACTGTAATCATCATCTTTTGAATCCACCAACATCATTTCCCAGCATCTCACATGCTACGAGGATCACCCCTCTCGGCATCTCCGAGGAGGCATCCTTCAAACATTACCTCCATGCTTTGTCAACATATTTTACGCCACGTTCAGGTTATCTATGGTCTTTGCCTTCACCAAGTCGTCCTTAACCGTGGACACGGCTTTTCGAAAAGATTGCCCTGCAGGGATGTACACTTTACCCACACGTACCAACCGACTCTTAACGCCACGCGGTAACGCTCTTCCCAAGGGAGCGCGGCAGAGGGTGGTTGGCCACGACCTTTACCTTACCCGACCCTATCCATGAGTCAACCCAAGACAGGGCCACCCCGTCAACAGGGAGTTGGCCATCCTCCTGACGGCACCTGTCTCTGTGAGGCGGGGTCAAGATCCGTGTACGTCCATCACTTGGCCCCGGTCACGCCCTAGCGGAGCATTTTGTTTTCAAAACCGTTTAAAAGATTTTATTTGCGGTGCCGAATGGAAATCTCAAACTACGTGACTCATGGATCTGGCCAAACAAGTTAGTTGGTCGAGCGCGGTTACTTAGACCCCGCGTGTGGTTGCACGCTCAGTCTTGGCTTCCGCTCGAGACCGTAATCCTAGGGTTGGCGAGTATAGGACGGACAACCACTTCCCAAGTGGCCTCCCATACCAGCCTTAGTCAAGTTATCCACACAAAGCTCATCTCACCACGTCATCACATCATACTAGGTTATCGCAGCTCTGATTCATCAACCGGATGGAGCAGAGGTAACAAACATGTATGACTAAGCGAAGCATATATGAGGCTCTGGCGATGCGCACAAGCAAAACTATGGCGGCTAGGAGCAGTGGATCAGGATATTGAGGTAATGCGGTATATAGGTGAATATATCTACCAGTATCAAATAGTTTGGAATCGAATGCAAAGTACGAGATTCAAATGTTGTTCGAAAGCATATATGAGCAGATAAGAGGTTATGCTTGCCTTGCTTAAAAGAAAACCAAATAGATAGATCTTCTGGATAAGTGCCTGACTTGTCGGTTAAGATCAAGTACTCGCCACTGTAGCTGTTGATCTTCTCTTCGGGCAGCGTTCTACCGATAAGAAGCAGAAACCGAAAAAGAAACAATCAACACATGGCACCGATGCAATGCGCAATATGTATGCATGACAAATTTAATGCACTTGAATGAAAGATCTAAACAAGTTCAAGGGTTTGCTACGGTTCATATGATGGTTAGGCATTTTATCGGAAAACAGTCCCGAAATAGACCCCGGAGGGCAATTCGGGCAATTCTAAAAGTGAGTGCAATTTTAATAGCTCAAATAGGTATAAAAACATCATAAGTGGATTGCATTTATCATTTTGAGCATTTTGGTATATAACTTGTATTTTTCTGATTTTATTGATTAAAATTTTATTTTCTTTATTTTAGATGATTTAATTGCATTTAAATAATACCCAAAAATAAAGTTTGTCAAACATATATGAAAGTGACATATTCATGTAAAGTTTATTATTCTGAACACAAACATATTTTTATCACATTTTTCTGAGTTACCAAAGTGGAGATATTAATTATTCATCTTTTTAGCAAATTCTGTAATTATTATTCATTTTAATTCAATTTCTGTAAATTAAAAAAAAGTATTTGTGACGTCACAATGACGTCACAGTGACCTCACCCGAAGAACAAACTCCTCTGCTGATCAAGCAATCGATCGATTGCGCGCGTGAAACCGAAATCAACCTACACAGCGAGCTAGAGGAGATGGAGGGGATCCTAGGGGTGGTACCGGCTCGCCGGATGGTCGCCGGAGTTGCTCCGGCGAGCATCAACCGCGGAGGTGGCCGGCGGTGCGTGGCGCGAGGACAAACTAGTGAAGGAGGGAGGCAAGGGAGGACACCTAGAGGTGCGGGAGGTCACCAGGAAGGCGATGGTGGTGTCGGGGAAGGCAGGGGAGCAACGGCGGCGGCGAATCGACGGCGGCCTTCTCCGCCGGCCGTGGGGAAGACGGCCGTAGCGCGGCCGGCTCCGGCCGTTTCCGGTCGATTCACCTCTTGGGGAGGACGAGGAGGCGACGACGGAGCTTCGGAGCTGGTTAGAATGGCGGGGGAAGCACCGAATCGCCGGCGGCGAGGGAGGTCCGACGAGGCTAGGGTTTCGTTCGTCACAGCAGCTAGAAAGCGAGAGCTAGAGGAGAGGGAGCGAGAGAGTGCAGTGGGTCGCGGGAGTCACCTCCCGTGGCTTATTCGGGCGCTGTCGAAGAGGCATGAACGTGGCAACGGCGACGTCCACAACAGCCACGCAGGTGCTTCCTGTCCCAACGAAGAAGACAAAGCGCATTTGCAAAAAACCCCTGAGAGAGAAAGAAACTACAAGTTGGTCCTTCTCTTTTAAAAACAGGACCCAAAAGCTAGTTTTGAGGGACTTTTTGAACAACAAAAATTACACAAAAATAAGTTTTGAAAAGCTCTTCGAATTTTGAACAGAACCATACCTTGGTTTGTCCATTTTGAAAAACTTGTTAGAACAACTTTGTGGGTTGCTTGTTTAAGTGATTTTTTTCATTTCACTTGTTATTTCGATTGCAAAAATTTACCAATGTTTTCCATGCATGTATGCCATGTACACAACACACAACATAACTTTATTACAAAGCAGGGATGTTACACTCGGGCGAGTTCATAGTTGCCTATTTGCGCCTGGATGACTAGTGCGGCATGCCCTGGTCGATAGACTCTGGGGGGATGGTCTTCCTTGGAGAAAATTATCGGCTAATCGGCCATATTCAAATACTCGGGTTGGGATGGTGGTGCCTGGACAGCCATGAATACTTGTCGAGTGTTTGTTTTGTGGGCCCTGCGGGACGGGCAGACTTTTTGTATCATCCCTAGGAGTCCTGCTGGATTTGGGTATCCATTGGCTCCCTAGTTTGGGGCGGGTGGCGCTGGTAGCGCAGCTAGCACCGTGTTTTGATTTCCTGCTGGGGGCAGGGCTTGCGGCTGGTGAAATCCTTGAGCTCCTCCTCCAGGGAGCTGCGGGTAGCCCTGATTGACTGCTGCTCTATTTTTCTTCGAGAAGGCCTCGTGGATATCAAGGAACTTTCGACAATCCTTGAGAAGGTGTGTTGCCTTAGTTTTGCCGGTGCGCTTATCTGTAAATAGATGTAGCGTGCAGTAACCATCGAGGTCCTCCTCGGGGGTTTTGTCCTCTGGCTTTGGCTTCCACTCGCGATTTCCGCGATATCCGTTGTCGCGATTTCTTGTGAACTCTGCTGCCACCAGTTCTTCTCGATCATCACAGTCGTAATGCTTTCTCCTTTTCTTTCGACAGTGGCGATCATATTCTTGTGCTGGTGATGAGGCTTTCTCATTACGCACCGCGTCTTCTCCGTTGGCCCATCTGTCGGCTATGGCCATCAGTTCTCCCATGGTTTTGGGTGCAGACCGTCCGAGTTCTTCCCTGAAGGAGGTTCGCCGTGCTCCTTTGGCGAATGCTTCAACTGTGACCTCCTCTGATATGTTTCCCGCTGTATTCCTGAGTGTGGTCCATCGCTGAATATATTCGCGAGTAGACTCGCCACTTTTCTGCTTGCAAGCTCGTAACTACTCGATGGTCGCCGGTCTTTTGTATGTTGCTTGGAAATTCTTGTAGAAATCGAGGTTTAGATCGTCCCATGAACTGTGGCATGCCCTCGGTCTTCCTTAGAGCCAGCTGCGCGCAACACCTACGAGATGTAGGTTAAGGTACTGCATAGCCGTGTTTTTGTTCCCACGTTGGCATTTTACTGCCGAGAGGTAATCTGACAACCAGGCTTGTGGTTCTTGCGAACCATCGTACTTCTGCACCTCCGTGGAGAGCTTAAACCTCTTGGGTAGCGGTGCCTCGCGGATGCTGCGAGCGAAACATAAGGCTCCGCAGACTTCGTCGTCGGAGGATGTAGATGGGGAGCGCGCGCGGTTCCTGGCCACTCGACCTTTATCAACCTTGCGCTGAGCGATGTATGATCGCGCATTGTACCCGGGTTCGTCGCGGTTGACGTCCCCCCTCGGCTCCATGCTGCGATGTCGCGAGCGGCTGCTGTGTCGCCGCGGGCTGCGGTCTTGATCCCTCCGCGGGCTGCGGTCTCGACCTCTTCACGGGCTGCGGCTCGGGCTGCTGTCGCTGCCACTCGGGCTATCTCCGCGTCGTCGGGCTTCTTTTCCTCGTGCGCGACGAGGCTATTTTTCCTTTCTAGGCGATGTGCCCCTGTGTCCGCGAGACGCTTCCTTGTCCTTCTGCGCGGCTGATTTCCTGCGATCGTAGGAGGCGAGTTTTGCGGCTGCCATGCCTAATCCTTTCTGAACTTGCTTGTATTGTTTCGGGCGGGGAGCGTTTTCCCCTGGTTGATTTATCTGCATGTCGGTGGCTGCGGCTAGTACCGTAGCTGCGGGAGTTTGCGGGTGGATGTTTCCGTCCTCGTCGACACGCATGAGTGATTTGTTGATCCCGCTCAAGGACTCACCATCCATGGTCGCGTTTTTTGAGACGTATCCTTTTCTCGCAGGACGGTTCCCAACAGAATGTGTCAAGGATAGCGCGGCTCGGCGCTGGCCTGACTCCTCCGCCAATCTCTTTCGATCGGGTAGATCTATCCGAGCTTCTTTTATTGCAGTAGCCGCTCTCACTAGATGGTAGTGGTAGGCGGTCATGTCCTCGTGAGGAGCTCCGGGTTCCAGTGGTGTGCTTGTGCGGATGGCCTCCTTTGCCTGAACCCAAGCAGCTTGTGAGACGCCGATGGCGGCGTGTTCCCTTGCGTTGTTTTCAGTTTCTTCGGGTGGGGCTCCTGATCCTGCCATGCAGACCTGAGCTAGATATGGCTCGTGAGTCCTAGGCGTAGTTAGGCAGGCTTTCCTGACCCGAGAAGGTTCCTCTGTGGAGAGGATATGGAAGTTGCTGGTGTTGAGGCAGACAGATTCGCCGCTTTTCGCCAAGTCGCGATCCGCGTAGCGGGGTCGTGAATCGACAGCTTCTGGGCTAGGGATTGACCTAGATCCCGATCCTTCGAGATTGGTCTGCTCGGGGAACTGGAGAATTCCGTCCTTGTTGGTATAGAACTGGAAGCTCCCGAACGTCAACGTGATGCTCTTCTCCAAGTCATTGAATACCGGGCGTGATTCCGGCAAGTGAGGAGCGACAATGACCGATCCGATTCGGATTGAATTGGCTGGATTCGAAGTCCTGGGGTTCCAGCGTGAGTTGGTTGTCGATGAGGCTGAAGATGCCGGAGATCCAGCGCCCGCCGTTCCCACAGGCGGTGCCAA